>CABFOS010055438.1:0-14395 GCA_900660315.1 Diretmoides pauciradiatus | reverse complement strand
GTCGTGGTGAAGAGAGAGCTGAGCCAGAAGGCGAAGCTCTCGATTTACCGGTCGATCTACGTTCCAACCCTCACCTATGGTCATGAGCTTTGGGTTGTGACCGAAAGAACGAGATCACGAATACAAGCGGCTGAAATGAGTTTCCTTCGCAGGGTGGCCGGGCTCAGCCTTAGAGATAGGGTGAGGAGCTCGGACATCCGGGAGGGACTCAGAGTAGAACCGCTGCTCCTCCATATCGAGAGGAGCCAGCTGAGGTGGTTCGGGCATCTGGTTAGGATGCCTCCCGGACGCCTCCCTGGGGAGGTGTTTCGGGCATGTCCAACCGGGAGGAGACCTCGGGGTCGACCCAGGACACGCTGGAGGGATTACATCTCTCGGCTGGCCTGGGAACGCCTCGGGATTCCCCCGGAAGAGCTGGTGGTAGTGGCAGGGGAGAGGGCTTCCTGGGCTTCCCTGCTGAAGATGCTGCCCCCGCGACCCGGACCCGGATAAGCGGAAGACAACGAACGAACGAACGAATCAAAAGCTATCCAATGGAATACTTTGTAATACCGTGACACTTTAAACATGAAATAATTCCCAAGCAACCTGTTTGAGAACTGGGATTACAAAAAAAGTAATATTCCACAACTTTTACACACAATTAGGATTAGAACAGCAAAATTGTCTGTTCAGCTCAGTTTTGTGAAATTAGTAATTGCTTGATTAGCAGGTTAAAAGTACTAATGTAGGTCTATTGCTAATGTAAGCAGCTGCTGATGTTTTTGAAAATATAGCGTTATTATCAAATATAAATTTGAATGCATGACGTGGCCAAACTGTATTCATCAGATTGTCCTCTCACTTGATTATCTAAGATAGAGTGGCAGGTTTTAGGTGATTAGCAGTTTAGCAATTAGCAGTCCGGTTCTAAAATGGACTATAGCTTTGATCAGAAACCTCCAACATTCTCATTCTTCAATAGCTTTCGTTTTTCATTTCCTCCGGGAAAATGATGAGTCAAAATTTGAATCAATGGTTTTTTAGTTGTACTGCTGTAACCTAAGCAAAAGTTCAGTGGCATTTCTGGATTAAAGAGTTGTAAAATGTGACCAAATACGTCTGGAGACCTGTCAAGGTGCTTAAAGCTTAAAGCTCCTGGGTAACAGCTATTGACTTTTTCTGTTCTCCAAGCACCAACACAGGCAGAGTCTGATGTGTTTTATTGACCATCTTTCCAGAGCCCATGGGGGAGCAATTAGTGTCAATTTCTTTGCTTATGTGAATATGTTCAAGTGTGCACACATGCATGTGTGATGTCATGAGCGCAGGCATCAGACCCTTTTGTCTGGATATCAAAGATGCACTGACATGGGAAGACTTTTACATATTAAGAAATAATTCATGTTTCATCTTGACATGAAATGATATGAAATTGGAACATCGAAACATAAAAAAACTCCTATTGATTCCCATTTGTTCAAAGTTTCAGAATTCAGAACTCAAAAAGTGTAAATAGTATAGTATAAAATAAAATTTGATGTAGGTTCTTTACAGTAAGTTTTCAAAATTGAGTCTCTAGATGAAACTACATGAAAGCATGTAGTTGGAGATAATAATAATGATACTACTACTACTACTACTACTACTACTACTACTACTACTACTACTACTACCACCAATAATACTAATAATAATGAATACCTGGAATAACATGAGTGTCCGGCTTTCAGCTAGCCCACTATACTAATATTTGTACTGCCATACTTCTAGTTAATTAGTTAAATTCTAATTTTGGTGAATTCAACACTCATTACAGAACGTGTGCTGCTGTTTTCACGACCACTTGCAGCTAAACTTGCACTATGTAACTTAACGCCATTTAGTCTTTTAGGTATGGAGCAAATCTACAGCGGCTCAATGAAGGGGGAGGGGCCTGACTTCTCTGTCACAGCCCCACTTCATGAATTAGACTGATAAGGCACTTGGGTTTCAATATAAAAAGGTACATAATGCAGCTTTAATATTCTGCATACTATATGTGGGTTTTTTGGCATTCCGGAGAAGTTGCTCCATTGCTGTCAGTATAACTTTTAGAATATGTTCATAGATTTAGTCATAATCAGCTGCAAGATAAGAAAGAATTTCCCTACTGTGAATTGAGAACAAAACACTCTTGTTAGAGGAGAGGAAGTGAGTCATGTTCAAGTATAAGTAAGGTGGAAGAAAGCTTAAACTCTGCTGGAGGTTTGGGTTCTGAATGGTTTCTGATTGATGTATCCTGTTTGATGGAATCCTACCACATTCTCAGCCCAGTATATTCAAGAGAGGAGTGGAGGCATCGTCTTCCTCCACCGAGTGCGGGATAGGATCAAATAGACCCTCCCTGACAAACAGACGGCCCTCGCATATCAATCCGTAAGACCGGGCTCGGCTTGTCACGCAATTGGACACTGATTATTTATACAGTGCTATTGCCAACATCCATTAGACATGCCACAGGTGTAGTGTTAGAGAGCGGACAGGAATCTGTTTTCATTAGATTTAGATTTAGTCTGTGATTTTCTGTCTGTATGAAAAAGTCAAGAGTCTGTCAAGAGAAAAATAATCTATCATCTGAAATTACCCTAACCCTTGTCACATTTTCTTTTCATTTTCACAATAATCAAACTTTGGTCTTAAATATCACATAGATTCCCCTTTTCTCTGTGCTCTGATTAAGGTTCATTCTAACGCTATACTGTATGAGCACACAATACTAGAGCTGCTACACCAATCAATGTAATTTCCTACAGCACATTTTATTCATTTTCTTCCATTGAAATAATAATGCAAGTGGGCAAATCAGGTGCAGTACATGTGATTTATTAGGTTTGACGCATTTACTCTGTGGAAATATTGTTTGCAGATGTTATATCAATTAGGGTCTCTATGTTCATTAATTACCATGCACACTTAAGTGCAATATCATCATAACTCATTAATTTTCCAAGTGACAGCTTCCCTAAAGCAGCGCTTCCTTGATGAAATAGAAACTTAAATAGAAACATAAATGTCTATCTTTCCTTCAAATGAATTGCTGTCTTAGTGCGGATCGTAAAATGATTCTACTGTAGTTACAGCAGAAGATCTCAATTAAGGAGGGATCTATTCTAAGAAACAACCACCAGGTAGAAGCTTTCTGTCACTTCAGAAAATTTGAAGCAGATATGCATCGGCTTTGTTTGTGAGGAGACGTACAGTAGACGTGTGTCTCTGCCTCCTCAAAGCCCCCCGTGTTGTGTGGTGTCTCCTAGCTGTGAAAAGACATGATGTACTACAGCAACTACTGCAATTCAATAAACACCCTGGCTGCAATAAGCGTGCATGTCACATCTCACAGGAACTCTGCCATAGACACCTCTCGCAGGGTGTCTTATTCCATTATGCTTATACCCAATCCCTCATGATGAGTTTAAACCCTGGGGATCAAAGGGCTGCGGCCCCAGACACATGACCTGTGTCTCGGATCCGTCTGAAATGTCAGAGGTGAAGCCGGGACGTGTTGGCTATCATGGAGCCCATAGAGTGACTCACTAAACGCATACTAACAACTCATCCTGGATGGCTGCTTATAAACGAGGCTCAACACCACGACTGGAAGAGCGCAGGGGACATGTTGAGAGTTGAAAGAGTTCACCATGGTGGAAAACCGGAGTTGGAGAGGACAGTCATTATACAGAATAGCACTTCCACAGCCATTTGGGGACTTTGTTCTTACTCTTTGATGATTGAGGATCCAGCATGTCTTAGACTCTTTGTATAGGCTTCTGTTCATACACTATACAGCAGGTCTATAAATATTTATAATAGCGATCATAATCCCATTTTACTGATTTCTATACAACAGTGAAGTCAAACCGGGGTTACTAGGGATTTGCTGCATAGGATTTATCAGTGCTTCACTGAACCTAGAGGAAGATATTTAGAAGCAGCCTTGCTGTTGTTGAGTGTAACTAACTCCCAGCCCGAGCCTCTTGTTTTTCCTTTAATCTTACTTTGTACATGATCAAAACGACACACACACACCCAGGGCAGTATGACAAACTGCAGAAACTGCATTAAGATTACATCACACCAAACAGAATACTAAGGCTGCAGCTTGATTAATGGCTCTATATACTGGGTTAACACGTATTAGGCAATATACAATCATCGATGGCAGATATTTCTTTTCTTTCCTCTTTTGTTGCATGCACATTTTTCCTGAGCAATCCAAATACCACTCACTAGTGTTTACTAGACAGCACCTATAAGACGAGCTATTGAGCCCCGACTGCCTGAAGACATGTACCAAGAAAAGAGAAAACACATTAGTCAGAAAAGTATCAGGCAGGAACTTGGTTATGGGTGAACAACTGGGAGAAACTTCGACCTACTGCAGAAATGCTAATCGAGACCTTGGGCTTGTTGAAGTAACATTTAATTTCATACAAGCCCCCGACAGCAGCTGCAGACGAAATCAAACGAAATAATTTGGTTTTGTTTCATGGTTTGCAGCGTCAGACAGGAACAAGCAACTGATTGATAGTGCCACCTCAGTTCAGATATGTTAATTTTAATGACATTTAAATCTCCCCGTCCAATTAGCCTCTATTATCCGGTCAATTTGAGTTTTGATGAAGAGATGAGAAATTTTACCTTAGATACTCTGTGAGCCACCTCCCGGCCGACAGAGAGCCCTTGGACAAACGTGCGTGCAGCGATGAATGCCCGGGTAACCTGAGCCTTGAGCTTCCTGGGCACGTCTCCAAAGGGCTTGAGCTGGTCGGTGTACTTACTGATACACTCCAGATAGTCCTCAGTGATGATGTACTGGGAGTTGAGCAGCGTGAACATACGCTCCAGGAGTCGTGACCAAAAGTCATTGAGCATTTCCTCCAGGTTAACATTTCCTCCCGTGTAATAACGCTTCAGCTCAGCAAACAGGTTCTGAAAGACCTCCGAGTTCTGCATGTAAGGCTTGCCGTAAGTCCTCACAAACATCTCATTCAGGGACCTCTCCGTGTTCTCCAGCAGCTCCAGGAAGAATTCTGGGTTCAAGAAAGAAAAGGCAAACTTATTGTCAATACATACATCTGTGATTGTTTTTATGAAAATGCCCATGACGGTAATAATAATCCCAATCTCAGACTTGTGAACCAGGTTGTCTGCTGAACAGTTGTGATCCTGCTATGAATCCAACAAGACTGCTGATGGAGCGTTGTCTAAAAAGGAAGTTTGCTTCATTACAATACCCAAATAAAATATGCTCACAGACAAAATTACCAAAACATTTACATCCCAAGAGACTTCACAGTTTTGTTCTAAACTACATTTTAAAAGTAAACTAATTTCAAAATTGCAATGGGAACCCTCCTCATATACTCCTGGAAAGCAATAAGTCCTGTATTTGTGATGGAGCTCTGTACACGTATTTGTCCAAACCTCACCTGCAAACTCAAAACACCTTCATGTACTTTGATAGAAAGGACAGAAATAGCAGAATTATTTCCTATTCTCATTGGAATATTGTTCCATATCCAGGTAGCAGAAGGCTGTCACCTGGAGAGCAACACATACTTTTTTTCACCATAGACACAATGCTAAAATATATTATGTCTAAGGGCTTTACTGCATTCTGTCTGGCTGCATTCTCCTTTCCAGACATCACTTATTGTTTACCGCATGACCTCTATGTCTCACCAGAATCTGGGATGAAGCGATATTATTTCTCACTATCTGCTATCCACAATGATAGTCTTGATTTTCAAAGACCCAGATAGGCTTCAAAACTCTGCACCATTAACAGCACAGAGCGTAATAGTTCAAGACTAATCAGAAGAGAAGAGATGCTCATAGTCTCGTGATACCAGACGATATCGGAGATCTCGCCGCCCTGTCCGGGGATTTCTAAATGCAAGTTAGTTGCTAGAATGGCGGCGAGAACAGCTGCTAACATTTTATTGGAAATGACACTTTACCAGAAATGCCCCCCCTCACCCCCCCCGTAGTGAAACAAACTGGAGATATACTGTAGCGAATCACATTGTAACATGGAGAGAGCTTTTTAAAACATTGAAAATGGATGTCCCACGCAGAAAGATTGTTTTGTTTTTTACAGATGAATATGTTTCACCGCAAACACGACAATCATCAATCATCATCGTTTTCTTTGAGCCATCGACGTCTGCATGTCACCGCCCCAATATGCAGCGCCGACCTAAAGACTTCTGCAATGCAATTTCTTTTTTAAACTCAATTTATTTACACCCAGTTTTAGCAACAGAACCTGGGAGATTGTCTTCAGTCTCTAGTTGAAGCGTTTAGAGACTGACCTGTCTAAGACGTTCATGAAAAAAAGATATTGGATATTGCATTAAGTCCATTTCTATCCCTCAGTTTCTGTCTGATTTTAAATGGTAAACATGTATAGTCATATGCTATCCATAAAAAACCCTGCTTTTATTAAATTACCATCTCTGACGTACTTCAACGTACGTCATATCAAACACTCAGACCATAGCAGCATATCCACTGAGTCTAAGAGAGCCACTCTGCTTCTCAGAGCAATGCGCATTTCAGTCACTCATCAATGTGGCCTTGATGAAACTGTACTGGATCTGAAGTGGTTATTGGAGCTCAGCAACGCAGGTGAAATTACAAATTACAGCAGGACAATAAAAAGGACTGATTTCCCACAATTCCACACCCAATCATACATCTAACAAGCTGTGTCAACAAGGTCCCCCCCCCCACACACACACACACACACACACACACACACACACACAGAAAAGCCTCATCTGATCAGGATGGTACAAAGCACAAGATAATTAATCATGATTAGATGAATTTAAAATACATTTAAGGTGATGAATGTTTTTTCTTGATGGTAGATATTTAACTTTCTATATTTATCTTAACACAACCAATTACCCTTCATCCAGTAGCACTTTGATCGTGGTTCATTAACATGTCTGATATCACACACCAGAGATATAACGTTAATTATAATGCTCATCATCCTCTGGGAATCTGACTAAATTAGCTTCAAATATGTCTACTTCTACTTCACAGCCAACCTATGTATGTGTCATGCCCACAACAGCTAAAGCTGCAAGCGACATCAGGCGCACATTTGAGAAAACACCATCTATGCATAAATATTTTATGCAAAAGACTGCTAATTTCATATACTACTGAATAATATCTCTCTCTCCCCCTCTCCTAGAATTTCTGTCCAACTCCCAGCTTCATTTTGGCATCATTTTCTTGTTGTATCTTCATAATGATGGTGTTGTTGTTGTTGGGACTCGACTTACATGTGTCTTATGGGACATAATTACAGTTCATTACCCAGCCTTTTTATTTATCACCAATGGGATGGTTTTCGACAAATATTAACGAGGAGGGGTATGTCACTTTTTCATTTAGTACATTCGCAGCTCCGCCCAACACAGCTCTGAGGTTGGCAGCAGTATGGTTATTCTTCCGTACTCTTGAGAGTAGTCAAAGTGGAAGACTACAATGAACAGTAATGTAATTATGCAAAGTTTCAAGCACGACTTGTCCTTCTACAACTTTACTTCCTTAATGAAAATAGTCTGCGGTACTGAGCGATATGCACTCTGATTAATGGTGGCTTTGAAACCAATTTTATTACAAATGTGCATCTAAGGAAAAGAATATCTGCATGCAGTCAGCCTTTAGCCTTTGTATCAACTGAGATATTAATTCAATGTAGTCAACATAATTTATTGTTAATGTGGTCAGAATATTTTATATAATTCTAAGCTCTGTTTCACAGTGATTACGATGAATTATTAACACTCACATTATGGATGACCTCAGTATAGTTCAGTGGGAGAAAAAAACCATTTAGTTAAAAAGACAACTTAATATAATTCGTTTGAATCCATGAGTAGGATCATATTTTACAATGGTATATTAGAAGAAGTGTCAGAAACTGAAAGTTATTAGAAAAGCTCGTGGAAATCCTCAATGCATCCTATAGTAATTAGGATGTCTGCTCAAATGAATAGCTGCAGAAGCTGCTAACGGATGACAATGATCCTGAAATGTTGGACGGGGGTGATTCTAACGCTCCTAACTTGCACAGACATTTCGCTGATCAAGCTCAGTACGGCTCCTATTCCTCACTGCACAGAGCGGTGGGGAGGCTAAACAGAGTCATTCTCTCTTTGATAAACAAAAAGCTTCTGCTTCTGGGAAACACAGCTGCTCGCTCTCACAGAAAGCCTACTGATGGTGGCTCTCCTAGATGTCATTGAAGTCGGTAGTATCTGCACTGCAGAAATCTTTTCAAACCAACTAGTTTACATCTCGGATCTGGAAGAATATGGAGTCAACTTCATCTGGCCTTCAGTGCATAACCAACAGAAATAGCTGTGATGGGATGAAAGCGGCTGTATGGCTTTATTAAAGGGCCACAGTGGGAAGTGGCCTGCAGACAGTAGTTAATTACAGCAAAGCCCCCTGAACTGTGACCAGCAGTGTCTTATATATGGAACTCTCTAAAAACAGCCCACCCTCCCCAGTGATTGCAGCACATGCAAGCTATGGTAAATATCAACACGACAGAGGTTTAAAGGACATCACCAGCAAAACATTTCCTTCCGGTTTCACGACACACTTGAAAGCACCATTGTTAATCCAATGATATATACACTCCTTCAGTAAATCACTCCTACTGGGGACAGAAGGGGAAGGCCATCTCTAACCTAGTGTTTTTTGGAATTGCATGATGAAAGGCACACAGCTTGGCGTCTATGCATTCCCGCCTCCATGGTTCATGCCTCTGCATGAAACCAGCACTTTCGCTGCCAGGAGGACAGCTTCCAATTCCAGGTTGTCAATCACAAGGTAGTTCAGTGATTGGTTTGATGGGAAGTGCATGTCTGGTGAGGACAGTTCCGAGTGCTGTGCTACTGCAGAGAACATGACAGATTGACCTTTTATTTCTCTGTTGCCTTGTGATGATTCCTCTGGGTTGGCTATTGTGAGTCCCGGACTGGGAGTTAAAAGCCGAGGCAAACAGCGTCCATGACAGCTGCTAAAATGAAGAGGAAAATCATGGGATTCAGTTTCCTCATATGTTAAAATTACCAGAATCTCCCTATCAAACTATCTGACCATGAGGACAGTGAGCATGTATGTGAACTAGGATGCAACATACTAAAGACCTTTAGGAATCCAAAAACAAAAGATGGAATATTGTTGTAACATTCAGAATCTACTACCAAATGGTTTGCAACTCATCTCAGGTCCAATACAGTAGGATAGCTAGAATCCCATATGGTTAAACAGGCATTTTTATCCTACACACTACCTCAACTGGACTGTCACGCAGGACTTTTTATACTAATTATTTATCAGAAGGGTTTTGCTGAGCATGCATGTCCTTTCCGGCACCGCCCTGCTTTACATTCATACAATCACACACATTCACACCTGGGAGCTGGCCAGCACAACCACGGCCTTCGACTCTTGGCTGCTTCATTGACGTAACATGGGGTTAGGTGCCTTGCTCGAGGGCATCTCGACAATAGTTCTCCCCACTCAGAGGATTCGAACAGCAACCTTCCTTTTTATTTTGCTACCACATCCATAAAATTGCCTTAATAGATTGCCAAGGGACGTTTTAACCAGCAGTAGGGGTGTTTGAGAGTCAGTAACTCAGTAAGATCAATTGCTGAGGGCGGACTACATTAATATTCTGTCTGGCTGCACAGCCCCATGGTGTTCGTGGTCAGTGGAAGGCCAACAATTGATTAGTAATTAAGACCCTGACTTAGTCTTTAATGAGCTAGGTGGAAGAGAATTCTGTGTGCTGGCTATTTCTCTAATTTCTCTGAGCAGAGGTATGGGTGTCCTGGGGTCTTGGGATATATGCTGCGGCCCAAACACTGGAAATATACAAGGACACACTGCTAGCATAATTTAGCTAACAGACGAAAATGATAATAAATTACAGGAGTACTGGTTGCATCATTGGCATCGATTGTCCGGATGATGGTGGCTCTCTCTCAGCCCTGTGCAGCTGCATGACTATGGAAACACGGCCGGGGTGGGATATTTCTGTGTTTCTGCTTGGATGATCTTGGCATAGTGGAGACTGTGCCCTCTCGCTGTGACACATAGGCTGTGGTGTCAGGTATGCGTGGGCTGGCCTGCTACTGTCAGGTACAGTAAACATCATAGCAAACTCTGCATACTGTAAAGAGATGAAAATACAAAAACACTGCCTCCGTGTAAGTGGGACTCCATAACCAGGTGCTAAATACATGGTAAAGAGCATCTAAAGGAGCTAACAGCATTGTTTTGATTATTACCCATGTTCTCTCAGCTTCGTGTCGAGTTACTTTAGCACAGGAAACTGTTTATATTAAGTTCCCCTTAAGGAATATACTGTTGAGTCACAAAGAATTCTGGTAATGAATTAATCAGGATGAAAGAAATCCTAAGGAAGAATTGTCTCTAATATCTATAGTACTAGCAAGTGTTGATAGGACTGGAAACTCATGACGGAAGAACCTTTAACCTTCGAATTGAATTAGCTCAACATTAACATAAAGGTGAAATCCAACTCGAGCAACAGATTTCTCATGTTTCCAGGGCTGGTGGTCAGTCGAGACCCTCTGCAGACACAGAGTCTCCTGACAGCAGAGGAATGCAGAGCTGAAACCTGCATATGGCATCTGCTTTGACACTGATGAAATTATGGAGAGTGGCAGCAAAGCCCCAGAGGAAGAGGGGTGCCTGGAGTCATGCATCTAAGTGCTGCTGGTCAAACCCCATTTCCTCCCCCAAGCCCTCCTTCTGACATTCACTATCCTGACAGCAGCTGATCAAAATAACACTTATTTATTTATGCATGCTTCCAGGAATCACATGTGTCCAGGAGAAGTGTATCTTCCTGGAAAAAAAGACAGACATAACCCAGGCATCGTGACATTGAGTTTCTGGGCACTGTGCAATCATTTGAGAGTTGCATGATGTAACTCAATATCGCGTTTTTTTCATGTAATAGGTTGACCAGTTTGAAGAGCATGGAGATAGAAAGACATTACATTGACTACTGAGTATCAGATTACACCATTAATCAGTCAAATGTGATTTGGTTGTTAAAATGTGATGTGATATGTTTTATATGCATTTTGGAAACATGGTAAAGTAAATTTCAATTTAAAAAAAGCATATAAGATGAAAAATGCTGGTATGATCAATGAAGAGTTTTTGACATCTAAAACACAAATGGTCGATTTCCTGTAACTAGGTATCCCCTAATCACCAGCGACTGCAGTCCACCATCAGTCAACTTTCAAATCTGTATTCGGCAGCAGTATTAAAACTGAATACCAATTTTTTTCAAACCTCAGACTCAAATATTAACTTTGTCAGTTCTTGATATTACCTTTATACACTATTTGCCAACGAAAACAACACGCTTTGCCATAGTTTTGCTGTCAACATGAACGCAGCATGAACACTGAGCGGACTTTTGATAAGCTAAAGATTTTCCTCACAAACTTCACCGAGCTCCTCCATTTCCACGGGAAGATTGATTGTTGTTTTGCAATTTAAATCCCACAGATGACATGCAAGCTAATGGGCTTTAGGTAACAGAGAGACTGCTAAAATGGCAACAGAAGTGCAGTGCGGTGGTTAGACACTGCATTTGTTAATGGCCAAAATCAACTCTAATCGATGCTATTTATGTACATTAATGCATTAATTGTCCATTTATGCCATTTACATTACATGCTCACATGATGATAAGACTATCCAACAGCCACTGATCTGCAGTTAAATTGAAGCATATTTGTAATCTAGGGAGTGGGTTTATTATACCACAAATTCAGAAAGCTATTATACGTATTATTATCAGAAATGTGTACTGATGATAGCAAAAGCAATACATGATTACATATAGATAGCGAAACACTGGGAGTTCCGTAATAAAGTGTAAAATCATTTCTAATGTGGAAAGCAAGTTATAATCATCTTCAGTAAACATTCAACAAAACTATTCGTTCACGACCAAATAAGACAATAATCACAAAGATGTTTTCTGACATCCCAGTTTCAGCAGTGTACATTATAGCCACACCGTTGTTACTACAAATTCTGGGTTATTCCTTTGGTATTTTCCGCCAGATGCATCATATTGCATGAAAAATAACTTTACGGCTTAGCTGTAGCTGCAGGATTTAATATGTGCTCTGCTCTGCATTGGAAAACTGCGAGGCCTTCAGAAAGAAGGGGTTCAGCCTCTATCCCAGCACAGTATGGATGTATCGACTCACTAGACGCAAGTCATTTCTCTCAAAGATATGATTCAATGTTTTCACTCCATATGAATTAGTAACATTCAGTGGTAAAAACCACAGTTTGAACACCGTTGCAGTGTTTTGTGCTTGGCTCCGTGCTGTTGAATTATTTTGTGAAAGACGATTAGGTAAAAGACGAGGAGGTGCAGGGACTGAGCTAGCGTATTCGTGGGTGAAAGAGAGCAGGAGAGAAAGCAACAGGAAAACAGAAAGTGAGAGAGGGAGCAGGGGAGAGAGAGGCTCATTGTTTCTGAAGAGCATTGCTAATCTGCACCCAGTTCCTCTAACTGCAGAGTGCACCGCTGAATCAGTGACACTAGATGAATCACTCGGCATTAAAAAGCAGAGAAACAACTGATGTGAATCCTGGGCTAATTCGTTATCTGTCATGGCAATTAACACAAAATGTTGGTACTGGAATTATTTATGTCATAAGTAAATCGGTTATATCATTTAAAAAAAGCAAGTGCATCCTTTTGGTAAAGCCTCATTTAGACCTGATTCTATCTCCTATTATTCGAATAGACTACGCAATACATGGTTGGTTCAATGATTGCCCTGACGTCCTGATCATGAGCAAGCAAATCAGCCCGTAGCCATCATCCGACCGCCATTCTGTACGCTGATAATGGTCATCATCGCCAATTTACAAGCCTCATCTTCCCCATTGAGATCAGTTGAGAAAATTAACCTATTAAACTGTCAATGACGGATTACACATTATTCCTTGCTTGGTTGCCAGGGCGATGGGCTATTTTACTTTTTATTCATGCACTATACTACATTTGAAATTGAACACTTGAACATGAATCAGCCAGAGCAGCCAGAAGAAAAAATTGGTCTAGCTGAAGTTTAGCTGTTTTTATATATGTAATACGAGGGTTTAATAATAAATCAGGGGTGATTTATTTGTATGTTTTGTCACATCCGCCTTGGCCTGGAGACTACACTATCACAAAAGAGTCCATAATACAAAAATGATTGGGCAAATTGGGACCAATTGGGACATATTTTCATTTAACAGGCAAGTGAAGGTAAAACCACTCAAAGATAACCTTCACACTGCATTTTAAAATATTTGACAATGGTGACACGTGGGTGGTTTGACATCATTCCCCCCTACTCCTACCTCTATTGGCTACTGCGATGAGCTGCTGCTTCCCACACACACAGCAGAGTCTACTGTTGGGAGCAGGAGGGATTATTATTGCTCATTAAACTGTAAGAAGGAGCTGACTCCATAGAGTAAGACACCAATCGGGAGACGCGGGGAGGTGGGGTGAAAGGCTTGTTTCGGTAATAAGTACATCTACTCCCAAAAGCGGAAGCTCAGTGGATGTGTGGTGGTCAAGACAGCCACTGTGGAGCTAAGACAGGAGCATGCAGAGCACAAGGCCAGCAAACACCCTTAACAGTGCAGGCGTGTGCTCGCTGCTCCTGTTCAAGCCGTCAATCTGCTGTGCAAGGAGCAAGGAGCCAGGGCGCGTTCTCCACTCCAAGGCATATTAATGGGATTTTCAAGTCCTGTTTCCTGTTGAGGAAGGATTGCTGCAGGGCTACAAACAGGTGGGTCCTGGAATAGATTAGTCCTCTCTAGGTGGGTCCTGATATAGATTAGTCCTCTCTAGGTGGGTCCTGACACAGATTAGTCCTCTCTAGGTGGGTCCTGAAATAGATTAGTCCTCTCTAGGTGGGTCCTGGAATAGATTAGTCCTCTCTAGGTGGGTCCTGATATAGATTAGTCCTCTCTAGGTGGGTCCTGGAATAGATTAGTCCTCTCTAGGTGGATCCTGGCACAGATTAGTCCTCTCAAGGTGGGTCCTGATATAGATTAGTCCTTTCTAGGTGGGTCCTGATATAGATTAGTCCTCTCTAGGTGGGTCCTGAAATAGATTAGTCCTCTCTAGGTGGGTCCTGAAATAGATTAGTCCTCTCTAGGTGGGTCCTGGAATAGATAAGTCCTCTCTAGGTGGGTCCCGGAATAGATTAGTCGTCTCTAGGTGGGTCCTGAAATAGATTAGTCCTCTCTAGGTGGGTCCTGAAAG
>CABFOS010055437.1:0-20509 GCA_900660315.1 Diretmoides pauciradiatus | reverse complement strand
CTATCCAAAAGGCTTCCCGTTGGTTCAGTTTTCTTTGTCGGTCACCTTTCCTTATGGATGATGGGATGTGGTCAATACCAAAGGCTTGTAAAGTAGATGGATTACTGTGATGAAACTCTAGATAGTGTACTCGCGGATCTCCCCGGCTACGGCGTCCGGCGGGCCCCGTTCGCGCGGGGTGCCGCCGGGTCGTCTCGGCTGGCGACTAGCAGCTGACTTAGAAGTACTAGGTATCTTATATTGTATCTATATGTATCAATATATCTGGCCTAATAATATTTCGATTTCCCTTCTTGGAGTTTTATATTGAGTTGGAAAAACTAAAGTGTGTTGCAAATGTTACACAACAGATTTGGTTGGAATGCCCCCTAGTGGACGCGGGATGTAATTGTCGCCAAATAAGCTGCTATAGGTGTACATAATGAGCTAAAAAAACACATTTAAAATTCGAATTTTATTCGAATTTTCAACATAAGAAACATTAGACATTCGAATCTGATTTGGGGGGAAGATTGACAGCCCTAGTACACATGCGGTAAAGCTCTTAGAAGTCTTATTCTTTATACAAAATCAATTCCAGTAACCAAACCTCATTAAGAACTAAATCTTTAAGTGGCCTTGTAGAAAATAAGACCTAATACGCTGCAACAACGTATTTGCTAAATTGTCGGTATTCACAAAGATTATCAGACTTGTAATGGGTTGATCACATGAACTGAACATCTTATAAATACAATTACAGTTCTACCATCTGATGAAGATGCAGCCTGGATCTGATCTGTGTCTGAGTCCAATGCTGACCGGACACCCGACAGTGTCTAGCCGTCCTATTATGGGATGGATCCTCTGATCCATGTCTGATAGCCCCAGTGTCCTACCGTCCTCCAATGTTTGATAATATTCTCCTACTTCTCCTTATACTTTTTGCAATCTAATTTCATGTTGAACCGTTTCTTTTTTACCTCAGCAACGGTGTGTTTCTGCTGAATCAGCATAGACCGCATTAATAATTTCTTGCCATGCTTTACTTTTATCAGTTCTTGTGACTCCTCTGCTTCTGCTTCTGAAAACTCTGCTGTTTCTCTTCTTTTTCATGAGCGCAACACTTCCATTTCAGACTCTGCACAGTTCCTCTTTTGGCCGGTTTACTTGCACACGACCCTTCAGTCTGCAGCCTTTTATGATGAACGTATGTTACACGTACGTTACGCGTATCCAATTTACAAACGTTTGGCATTCATCATGGATACACCTGTTCTACGAACAAATCGAGGCTTCCCTGTTTCATGAATCCCACTGTGTTTTTTTAAGTATGCACATATATACGAGAAATTTACGAAAAGTTTCATGAACGAAGTCCATTGTCTAGCAATAGACTTAAATCCAGAATACTAAATGTCAAGAAAACCCTCATGGCCCGGGAATCGAACCAGAGTCCTGGAGGCGTATACTTATCTACAGTGAGTTATATAACGTGAGCTATGTCAGAAGTCAAGAGAGACTGTACAGCTGTCTACCTGAAAGGCTTGTTTCATAGCGGACATGCGGTCTCCCATCGCCCCGGTAGTTGGCTTGCTGAAAGCTTCGTAGCTGCTAGAGGAAGACGACAAGCCGCTGCCGCGTTCCTGGAGAGAAAAGAGAACGTTACTGTTACCTATGAACGTCCACCATCAACAAGTAATAGTACGAATCTCCTCCATCTACAGGAAATGTCTTGTTATGAAAACTGAGCACTGGCCTTTACATCATGAGCAATGACATCATTAACCACCTCTTTATGTTCTTTAAGGGCACAACAGAGAGCATATTAATAGTGAACACATAGTGGGCTTTCATGCTTATAATGCTATTGTGGAAATGTTTTGTTATATTACTGTTATATAATCTAGTGCCATTTCTGCAGTGGGTCTTAACGGAGCCAGAAGTGCATATCGTTCTTTCATTACAGTGAATGGTTTGTTAATGTGATCATTTTGTTCCTCTCATTTTACAGCACATAGTTATTATGATTACAAGCACATCAGAAAAACACAAGAACATATTTGCAAATGTATAGTTCTTAACTCACAGAGGGTTCAGCCCCTAAACCTGGCCTCTCTCTGTAGCCCAGACCGCCTCCTCCGATATTCAGCTTCTTCCCTTTACCACCCTTGAACCGGGATTTCCTGAACCAGGGATTCTGGCAAAAACAGAAAATTGAGCAAAGTTAAAAACATCCACTCATAAAAGCAATGTGTATAGGCAGGTTAATTTAGGGCCTTTATTCATTTTATTCAGTTCACCTGCATGGCTAAATCCATCAGCTCTTTAGAAACGCTCTGATTGGCTCCCTCCAGATTCCGGACGAGGTCACCGGCGAATGAGGTGTCTTTACCAGTGAGGAGGGTGTAAGCCACGCCCTTTTCTCCAGCACGACCAGTTCGGCCGATCCTGTGTGTGTGTGTATCAATGTCTCTTGCCACGTCATAATTCACCACGGTCCGAATGGATGGAATATCCAGACCACGAGCTGGAGACACACAGACACTTTATAAAACAGATTCCGGTTGTGGTGTGTTCAAGGACACACTGTGACTGCACCTGATTTACATATTAATGCACTGGATGAACTGAAACTCACCACTCATGTATTACTTATGAATCACTCTGTTATGCTGCTGTTCAAGCACTACATTGCTTGGCAGAAGACGAACATTTAAATCAATATTATTCATTGGTTCACCAGTATCAGGCTGATTTTGGCCTTTTATTATAAATTGGATAGTGGCCAACTCATGTTGTCAACCTTTGAAATGATGCATATGATGCAGTTTGTCTGATTACATATTTATCAATGTGTACATGATCAACAGTACCCCTGGTCATCTATTGTCCTTAACTTGTAATTTTTTGAAAATGGTCATACTTAAAGATACTGAATATCAGCACAACATGTTGGCTACAAGAAGCTTCAACCCCAAAATATTGGGATCGGCAGTGGCCTTCAAAAACCAACATTGAACACTGTGTTCTTTCTACCGACGTTTTACAAAAGCAATAAGCTGTGAGAGGCCGCGCTTTACCGTGATGCCATAAAGATCCCTGTCTGCTGCCTATGGTGTGAACGGATTATCTAGTAGTGTAAGGGGTTTACATATTTAATCTTAACCACATATTTAATCTGAGCCGGGCGCGCTGCTGCTGACATTATAAGGAAGTGCCGAGCGAATCACGCTGGCTGGATGTCGACTCGGTGCTCAACTGCCGGACAGTGCGTTTTAAGTTGTGATACGAATAAACTGTGCCTGTTGAGAAATCAGTTCCGGGTGATTGCATTCGTTGCTGGGGAATAACCTGTGACAACATTACAATTTGGAGCTGGCTTGGAACAGAGCAGGGTTTCTGCTGATGAAATCTGAACATATGGTCTTCTTCTTTTTAAAGAATAATTTGAAAATGTAAATGACAGTTGTCAGGGCATGAAACCAATGATCTGTTGATCTTTACACATCAAGCCTCGATAGTCTAACAACGGCATAGCCATCAGTGCTGGAAGAAAAAGTGTTTAAATCGAAAGTCACATTGAATCGTGTGATGCAATGTGTTTTCATATTCAGTCTTCTAGTGTCCCCCCAGTCTAAGCGTCATTGTTAGGAATGATGTGGTACATTCAACTACATATATAATTTAGCATATTTAAATATAGTTTGCTCTACTATTCCACCACCACCTTCACTCGTACTGACCTGCTACATCAGTGGCCACTAGAATGGGCAGATTCCTCTTCTTGAAGTCAGCGATGACCTTGTTCCTCTCACTCTGGTCCATGTCTCCGTGCAGGAGGCCCAGGCTGTGGTCCTCCTTGGTCAGGTTAGCAGCCAGCTCCTCGCTGTTGGCCTTCTTGGTGACGAAGATGAGGACCGAGCCAGAGGAGGTGAACTCGACCAGTCGTCGCGTCAGCCACGTCCATTTATCTGCCCCACTGTGCAGCAGCTCCACCACCTGGGTGACGTCCTCATTGGCCTGCAGAAAGAGGAGGATAGGGGCAAAAACATCTTATCAAGAGCCTGACTATGATTGAAACATCATTCATCATATGAGCACAAATCACCTTTTCCATAATTTGACATGAAATCTGTTGAGATGGTTGAACAGATAGAGGGTAAAGAATTGGTGTCTGCAGCTTTCAGGAAGTTAAATGGTTTTATGAAACCTATTTATTGCCAGTTTGAATAAAGTGAAGAGCATTTTGCCTTACAATTGATCATGAAAGGTGATAAAAATGACTTTGTTCACTGGTAGAAATGGTTCAAAATAGTTAGCAACATTTTTCCAAAAAGGGATGAATAGTATTTTCTCATGAAACCCATCATCATGCAGCGCTCAAGCATTTAACACCTCTGGAACTGTATTTGAAAGCTTAATGCTTTATAACTGTATTTAAGAACTTTCAAGGCCTTAAACTTAAACAACTAGTTTAATACATTTGAAGGCTTTATAAAGACCTGTAGACACCCTGGAAAAGGAAAGAATCTGTCATGCACATAAATATAACGGTTGCTAATGTGTGATAAGATGATGGGTGAGTCGGACCACGTACCTCACCAATGTCTCCCTGCACCACGCGGATGGGATCAGTCAAGATGTCTCTGGCCAGCCTCTCGATCTTCTTTCGGAAAGTGGCGCTGAACAGAAGGGCTGTGAGAGCGATCGTGGTTAGATGTACAGAAAGCGCTTTTCCAGCCCAATTACTTCTAAGAACAAAAGACACACAGTCACAAGGCTTCTGGAGAGCCACTTACTCTGTCTGTCTGGGCGGACGTAACTGGCAATAGATCTCACTTGGTATTCTAAAAAGAAAGAGATTAGAAATAAAACAGTTACAGAGCAAAAATGACATTTACAACAATTTAGTTGTAGAATTTCTAATGCCAAACCCACCGAAGCCCATATCGAACATGCGATCCGCCTCGTCAAACACCAGGTAGGTCACTCTCTGCAGGGACGTGGCCTTCTTTTTCACGTGGTCAATCAGGCGACCCTGTGGCACACATGCAAAATCAAAAAAATCACATTTGTGGTAGTAGCAGATCGTGTCTGTTCTTTTTCCGAGGCACCTTAAGGATTAAAATTTCTATCACAACCACAGAAAGCTGCAGTTGTCCCCTCTTACCGGAGTGCACACCACAATCTCTGCTCCCTCCTGGAGAGCTTTGGCCTGCTCCCACATGCTGCCTCCTCCATAAACCGCCACAGAGCGCAGCGAGTACGCCTTCCCAAAGCGCTTGCACTCTGCATGGATCTGGGCAACATTTAAAGTGATGCTTGTTAGTAACGTCTTGACAGTAAATATACTGTACAGTGTCCTAAATTATGTTTATGGCTCGCCTGCTCAAGGGCTTCGAAACAAAACAACAAAACTACTTGCCAGGAATAATTTTTACCAGCCTAAATATGCGTTTTCAATGCCATTTCATGTATAGAATCAAGTATTATGTGACTTCTAATTCAAAACTTCCTCTTTTGAGCTTTTTTTTTGGTATCAAACCTGCTATGTGTCGCCACATGGGAATGATACCAAGTTTCAACTAAAGTTACACTGTTTAACCATCCAGAGCTTGTTGTCTGTGGTTTTGTTCTTATTTGACTGGTTCACAGTCAGAGTGTTCAGTATTCAGCAGAGACAGACCTGACTGTATTTTGTTATCGTTTCAAGAAGTTGCCGGCCAGTGTGGCAGAGACCCTTTTTGATCTATTCCCCAAAGACAAATTTCACCGGCATTTGGTGTTTGGTGGGTGTTAAATCTCAGACCCTGCTACTTTATATTTTGTCATGGTATTACGGCAAAAGTCTTCTCTGCCTTCAACAAGTCTGATGCTCATCTCTCTCTGTTTCTTACCTGCTGACAGAGCTCCCTGGTGGGACAGACTATCACCGCGATGGGTCCCTCTCCGGCCTCCAGCTCCTTCTGGTCCATGATGTGAACAAGCATGGGCCAGATAAAAGCTGCCGTTTTCCCGCTGCCAGTTTTTGCGATGCCAATCATGTCACGTCCGGACAGGGCTATGGGCACTCCCTACATCCCCGACAGAGCGGTGAACAGGAACAGGTATCTTTAAAGGATTATTCGAAAATAGTTTCATTCAATAATGAGAGCTTTGAGACGGCCTTGTACTATACCTGGCACTGAATCGGTGTGGGCTGAGTGTATTCGGACTTGCGGATCTGGTGCATTAGCTGCTCATCAAATCCAAAGTGGGCAAAGCTGGTGGATGGTTTGGGAGGTGCAGCACCAGATACCTAGGAGAAAAAAAGATAGAGGAGCAGGGAAACAAAGCCCATTCAGAGCTGAATCAGCTGATGATCACAAGATGAAAGCATATGCCCCTCAAGAGTGTTTCTCCTCAGCCACCACTGCTAAAAATAACTACCAACAGTTCAGTGCTGACCAGAAGCAAAACTCAATAACCACTGCTGAAAAAAAAAGTGTCCTGGTCCTTACCCGTAAGTTGAGTTTATGTCTCAACTCCAACACTTGAGTCGCTGTCAGGTTGTTGAGCTCTTCATGCTCATTGTAGAAGTTCTTCTCAAAGGGTAAATAATCGATCTAGAAATGACAAATAGGGCAACAAACTCACATTAGACATAAATAACATAAATCTTTTAATATTACCAACAAAAAAAAGAGACAAAAAGCAGATCCATGGCTGACACAGAGCTCTTTCGTATCTCAGCTGTACCTCAGAGTGGTCGATAGGAGGAAGGGGCATGATGATTTTCTTGGTGGTAGGGGCAATTGGATTCCCATCACTGTCATAGTCGATGTTCTCCTCCTCTTCCTCCAAGGTCAGCCCAGCTGTGGGATTCTCTGCCATGTAGCGGAAGTAGGCTTCCTGCAGAGAGCACAGCATCACATGTGAATCACTGAACCAGTTTGCTGCTAAATGCAGCTTCCAGTCCCCAGCAACAGAGACTCTGTTGAGACATTCGGCCGTATTAAAATCATCTCATCAAATGTAAAAGTAAATCAACTAGTAAACATGCTTTCTTGTCCCTTTGCTAAACAATGCAAATATGTGCAAACAAACAAAAAAACAACAACAACCAAACAAAACTCCACCATGATGATGCTAACTACGCAACCTGTATTGTTAGAGATTGGCGGGTGGGAATTATAAGATCTGGAAGGGGAGAGGGAATTGGTTGGTCTGGAGACCTCTCTGATCAGACAATCAGAGATGTAGTGGATTAAGAACTTTGGATGGCTCACTCACTTGTTCATCTTCTTCTTCAATGTCATCGCGAATACCCCTGAAATGACAAGCGGAGAAAAAAAACTTCCCTGCGGCTCGTTCGTACACCCAAGGCAGCCCACATCCCAGTAAGACTAAGGTCACTTATCTGATGGTACCTCGACCGAACCAGAGCAAACACTGCTGGATGCAGCACTTATGTGAGTCAGTTGGAGATATTCAAGAAATTACTATTACTTACCTTATTACTTAATTTAGCACTTGCATATATATATAAATATGCCAACCATCCATCTACTTCATGTGTATGTATATTCTAGTATTTAGGCCTTGTAATTTTTATATTCTTTTTTTTTTTGAATTTCTCCCCGGGGATGAAGAGAGGTGTCTGTCTGTCTGTCTGTCTATCTATCTATCCTATAAGCCAAATCGTCATAAAGTAAGCCCTGCTTTAAAGAAGTTATCTATCCAGGAACACTGTGGAAATGGCAAATTTGTGGGCTTATATGTAAACAAAATTAATGCATGGTTTAAATCTAAGCACCTGCATAAGGACCTTGGAAAAGACTAAAGAACAAACATGCAAATGCAAGTCTTACTTGGCAGATTTCTTCTCTTTTTCTTTTTCCTCTAGTTTCCTCATGTCTTTGGCTGCTTGGCTCTGGAAACAGAAAATGAATTGTTAGGGAAAACAGCACGGAAAGCACCTGAACGTGTATTTTTGTTGTTCTCTGCTGAACTACAATTGGCTTCTCACCTCAACCTCTGCCATGAAGGCATCGAGTGGGTCGTCCTCGCTGTCTGACCCGCCGCCAGACTGCATCTGTTGCCGTGTCGGCGAGTTCTCAGCTGGGATGTATGGGAGATCCACGTTGCTGCTGGACTCCTCTTCGTCATCTTCAAAATACCTGGACAAAAGTGAGAAATGCATTCAGACACTGGTAGCCCTGCACTGATTTACGGCCTCGAATCAAAATACATTCTAGTCTGTGTTGGGGAGGGGGCATACTCACGCATTTTCTTCATCGAAATTGGCTCTCTTTGTGCCTATTTTGTAGAATGAAGGGAGCTGCTGGCCCTTTCCATATCCCCCAGTTGATGCTGTGGCCCCAAATGATGTGTGAGATTTCTGAGCTAGGTGTGGTTCTTCTTTTTTTCCTGCACCCCCAAGGGAAAATCCTCCAAACCCAAAACCTCGCTTCCCACCTGGGCCGCCTTTGTTCCAGTTCATAGCTGCGCTGTAAGAACAGGATGAAACAACTGTTTAAAGCACCAGTCTTTGGGGAGAATGTCACGCCAATTTCTATTTAAAACCCCTCTTCACTCTGGCCTACATATAATCAACCAAGCAGCTACCTCGATAAAATATCAACTTCTATACTTGGGTCACACTGTTTGCCACAACTCCCCATGGGGTATTTTGGTGGGGAAATGTGGGTATAACAGGAGATCCAACCCTGAAAGTTTAAATTCTATTGAAACCAAGTGTTGCTTGGTGGATTATATGCATGTTTAATTCAATAGTGGCTCCTAGTGGTTCTGAAAAGGTCTTGAGTCATATTTTATGAGATAGCCTAATGTTTTTACATGAGTAGCCAGTGGGGTCGGGTCGATGAGTACTCCCAATGCATTTACATGTTCTCCAGCATTGATCTACAATAAAAAACAACAACAATTTCCCAGTTTTATGTGGCCTTGCTTATCGCCAACACACATGCTTCGTAGAAAACGACCTTATTAAATTATGAATAGGATCCCACAGGCAAATTCGGCACACACATAATAAAATCCAACCCTAAAAATGATTCCGCCCGTCATTCCCCCCAAAATAACGCTATGTTACACTGTGGTGAACCGTAGCGAGCAGTGTAAATCAATGATAAAACTCAAGATTTTATCGCAATAAAGGGGTATTTACGGATCACAGTGAAGCCGAACATAACAGCGGACGCTAACAAATCATACAAAGGCATAATTCATAATGTGATGGGTGTGCGGGTCTGTCAATAAGCAAGACCACGCTTCTCTGCCAGATGTTTAAATGGAGTTCAGCGTTATAAGGGCAGGAGACGTCTAGCGGGCGAGTAGCGGGGACAGTTGGTTAGCAAGGCATGTATCGAGGCTAGCACGGAGCTAGCTAGGTATTTACTAAACATCCGGATAAGCAACGAAGGACAAATGCTAGCTTGGGTTCAGCCGAGCTACTAATATAAGTTTGACCACACTACGTAAATACCGGGCGTCTAGTATGTAGCTCAAGGCCGCAAAACGTAGCCATGATTATCATGAAAATGTGGGTGTGCGAGGCGAGGCTCGACGACTTGTTGTAAATGTGCTGCAGCTAGTGTACTCTCCACACACCCGAGCAATCCAATACATTATTTGTGATCTGCATGGAATATATAAGCTCAATGCAGTTACTTACAAGGGATAATTACCTGTTTTCCGATGCCAAAGATAGCTCCCGTTGGATATACTTGGTTGGCACTTGGAAGAGAGTTGACGATCTGACGTCATCAACGCGCGCAAACGTTGCATGTTTGTCGTCATCCGCGTGCGACACCGTCACGCCTCTCTCCACCGTAGCTGAGGGCTGTCAAAGCATCCCGCTGGATGTCCAAGCTAGCCAATGATTAAAATATAACCACACATTGCTGCTTAGAACACAATACAGGTGAGTTATCGAGCCGTTCGTGTATTAACTTCTGTTATTTCCTCTGTACGTGTTCCCGTGAGTCAGTGTAGCTAGCTAACGCGCCCTCCATCATGGCACTATCCCGACCCGTCGTTAAAACCATCTATGGTCTAAACACCATTCAACTCTGCTAACGACGAAGCTGCTTTGCGTTAGTTGTTTCACCGTCACTGCCATTGTCCAGCTAACTAAGCCACTGGTTTATCCGCTCTTCTGAATCTCGAAACGGTGGTAAACATCACATAGACACACTGACGTCGGAGCAAGGCACATACCAGACGTTACAAGCTAATGTTGATTGGTTTTCAACATAGGACTGGAATAGCATTACCAGTCAACAGTGCTGAATGATCCTTTGCCAGGTACATTTTAAATTGCTACCACAGAACGTTTGATAATCTTGTCCCATGGATATAGAAAGCTGATGTCTTGACTACTAATGGTAAAACATCATTTCACTGAACGTTGGCAGTGATGCGGATACTTTCTGAATGCCATGCACGGTCTGTAGATGAAAAGTCGTCAGTTTTCATGGAAGTATCGATATTCTATGGCAGGCATCTTAGGTGTAACGTTAGTAAGTAGCATGATCAACCAAGAAGGGTAACAAGAACCCCCCCCCCCCACACACACACACACACACACACACACTCTCTCACTCACTCTCACTCTCTCTCTCCTACAGTATTTCAAATGTGGTTGTACTTTTCTTCGCAGATATTCCCTGGATGGGTTTTTTGAAATTATAGGTTTCACAGTCAACAGGATCCATGTCTTTTCTTGTAAGTGAATGTCAAGCACTGCTTTTATTTTATTTTATTTTAGACATGATTGATTGTACGACAGCTTCCTTAGCTCAGATTACAAGCAGCCAGGCACAGCATTTTTCATCATTACCTGACAAAAATGTCTTATTTATAAAATGTTTTTCAATGCAAGGGACCGGTTTGCCTTTTCATGTGATATTTTGTTAGCTCTGATATGTGCCATTCTCTCTTGTGTTAAGAGAATGTCACCTGAAAAACTCAGTTAAAAAATCTGGCAATCTAATGTGTCATTGCTGAGCAGCAATTGTTTATACCCTGCACAGTATTATTCAAGACCTTTTATGAATTGTTGGGGTGCACTGGTAAATTTGGCATATATATGATCCATTAAGTAGCAGTATTTCAATAACATTTCAACTTTTAGAATTGGTTCACACTGCTTGCTTCCACGCACTACAGTGTGTTTTGATGGAGTAAGATTGTGGGAGAGATTTAGAAAAGGTCTTCAGTCATTTTCTAAGCAGTATGTATGTTTGCAGACAAGAAATACCACATTAAATTGTCTGGATTTGAATGGAGCTTGCTGTGCCTTTTATCTCCCATACAAGTGAGAACGGACTAGTCTATGACAGTACTAGTACTGATCTAGTAGTCCTAGATCAGTACTCCCATTTGAGAAGCTTTTACACCGCTGTAAGTTAGGAAGTCCTCAGAATAATATTATTCAGACGCCTCAAATGTGATCATGTTTCTTTCAAATCTTTCCTTATTCTTGCTTGCATTTTCTCTCTTTTTCCATGTCTGTAATTAACCCACTGTGTCTGTCAGCGTTGGGTATCAGAGAAATTGAGTGTGGAGAGCCTGCGGGATTTGGAGTTATTTGGAGGTGAGGTACAACGCAAGCCAGGTTACAATGAAAGGGCTCAACATTCCCAAACCACCGCATACATATTAGGCACTTCATCAGCTGTATGACTGCCCAGCACAGGCAGAAAAAACCCCATTCAGTTCTAACTGAAGCTTTGCTCCCAATGAGTGATTGCTTTGCTTGGCTTCTAAAGCATTATCCTCAAATTACAATTTTGTCATGATGGCTGCGTTTATCATGAGCTTAAATATGGTTGTGTGATTGAGCGTTTGTGGCTGTTTACTGTTTTTTGTTTGATTTTATCCCTGTTGTGGTGACATATATTTCCTTTACAGGGAAATAAAGTTTGAGTTTAATTTCAGGACAGTAAGGTTTGCTAGTCTCCAAGTCAATAAGGCGCTTGCATAAAGCTTTAGTATTGCGTTTTGATCCATCTAGGTGACCCAATATCTTAAATAACAAGATATTCAGGAAGATATCTAAAGCCTCAAGACAATTTCACAAGCTTGTTCAACACTTTGTAAAAAACAACAAGAAACAAGTGCTGATTTGCTTAATTGTGTTAACTTGTGCACCAGATACATATGCAGCAAATCACTTCATTGCTGTCAGTTCCTGTTTGATACCAGCTGCATGCTTTGACTGAAACGTCCCTCTTAGAGGAGCTGTCTGCCGCAACATATTGCCTGAATATAACAAGGAAGTTCTTTCCCTGCAGAAATGTAACACCACTAAATCCCCCCTTAATAAGCATATTGTTGGTACCTGATTGTCTGCCAAGTGAGAGCTTGCAAATTTTTGTCAATTGAGCTACTGTACAGGCACACATCGACTACTGTCTCATCTACAGATGTTTCAACCGATTTGGTTACTAAACCATGAATTGCCTTACTTGCCTATTCAATTTTAAAATGAATTCTGAATTTAATTGGATGTCATTGTAAAGTGGCTAAATTGGGAACAATTTTTTTTAACCTTTATTTATCCAGGGAAAGTTGACTGAGTATGTCTGCTCCTTTCCAGCAACGCCCTGCTTCACATTCACAGCTGTACACATTCAGACCTGGGAGCTGCCCAGGATTGCTCAAGGGGACATTCATACTAGTTTTTGAGGGAGGGGAGAGAGTTTCTCATTCATGTTTTCCTCCTAGCTTTTCCCAGTAGTCTCCGATCTGAACCATTGACCTTCCAGTCATATGCCCACATCTCTTTTCCCTATAGGCTACTGCTGCCCCTGATGACAACAGGCTCTTTATTAGAAAGATCAAGATAGAAATCACGTTGGTCTCGGTCAGGTTTTTGCTAAAATCTTACTCATCGACTTAAAGGCGCCAAGGCTTTACCGACCAGGTTATGTTTGAAATGGAGTAGAACCTCTTGCTGGCTGTCTGCCAAAGTTGCTTACCAGCCAGAAACAACATTTCTCAGCCCCGGCTTGTACCTGGTGGTAATTTCCCACAGTGTTTGACAATACCCCATTGGCTTACTTTCTTCTGTGATATTTACAGTAGTCAGTGAGACCAGAAAGAAGAGAGTTGAGAATACAGAAAAGTAGGAATGCAGACAGTGTCACCTCCGGGACCTGGGTTGTACCTCTAATTGAGGAATAACTGGCTAGGGCTAGATGTTTCTCACTCCTGAAATGCAAAGAAATGTATAAGCCACAAGTGAGAATTGGAAATGTAGAGGATGAGGGAAAAGTATTGTTTATAAGCCACTAAATTGCCACATTTCTAATAGTTAAGCGCCTTATTGGCATTCAAAGAATATTCGTTTTGCAATAGAAGTGATTGAAGTCAGGTATCTGATGGAAAGGACCTGGGGTGGTTAAAGCTTTGTTTGCAAGCTTTGCCTCATCTTCATTTTTCCTGCTGGCTTGTCATTGCATAATATTCATGTTTGCTCAAGTGCATAATTTTGTTTTGGCTGTTCTCTGTTCCCATTGCATTATATAATATCTGAAAGAACATGCATAGGTTCACTGGTTGAACAAGATTATGCTTCATCTCTACATGAATCTTAAATTTTGCTTTTGCAAATATTTAATCACACTTCAGGCCGATTATTGAGGTCAGATAGAATTCGTTTTATGGCAACAAGGGGAAGGAGGTCATGCAATTTAATCATATTGAGAACATCTTCACATTGATTGTACTGATAATGCTGTATGCCTTTTGTGGCTTGTCACCTCAAAGATTAAGCTGCTGGTTTAGACGAATCCTATTAGTGATGGAGGGAGGCCAGCAGAGTTCCATCTATCAAATTCAGCCCGCAGCAAGCTCCCAACACTAGACACTGCACTTCCCGGTTGAAGCGCTGCTCTAAACACAGATCCTTCTCTTGTTTTGTATGTGTATATGTTTTCATGTCAATGACGTGGTTTTTCTACCCCAGAGCAAGCTCAGGGACTCTCTCACAGGAAAGTAAGTGTGGTACTCCTGTCACTGCTTTATCATCCCCCATGCCTTTTCTGTGTGTTTGTGCGTGCGCGTGCATGCGTGTGTGTGCGTGTCCACATTGTGAGGTTATCTGTGTGCGTACAGTATACATGCGAGAATTCACCGCCCCAGAGGCTGTGCACTTTAATGCATGAGCTTCCGGTCCATGACACTCCAATCCCAGAAGGAGGAAAGAAAGGGGATTGACATGGGGTTGTATCACAGTGATATGAGCCATGAGAACTAATATTTAGAGAGTATTCAGCCAGATGCATTATCATTGTTATTAGTGGGGTTGTATTTCTACCTGTAGAGCCCCCCTGGGTACACAAGGCTTTTTCCTTCTAAGGGAGAACACATAGGCTAATGCTCATGCAGCCTGTCTGAGTCTTCAGTGTGACGTTAATAAGCTGTGCTCCAGGTAATCTATTCTGTTTGGGTCAGTGGTGTCTTCACTCCCTCACTAAAAGCCTTGACTAATTTCTGATTAGACCGTTTCATGTTGTGAGTACTGAACGTTTGGCTTTTGACACTCCCCGTCTGTGTCTACCGTCTGTTGTTGAACTGATGGTGATTTGATAATGTCACACTTGTCACGCTGTGTATTCCACTGCAGATGGATGGAATGGATGGAGTTCCATGTGTTCAGCTTTTGCAATGCATGGCAACCCCTTCTGAGTGCCATCATCACGGCAGTCTCTATCCTACCCCCAGAACTAGAATGGATAGAATGGGAATCCTTCAACGCTTATGTTCACTGGTATACTTAAGATGGCTGCCACAGCATGTTTGACAATGCCGGCACGCCAGCTTAAAATGTATGCAGTACATGTATGCATAATACATGTGTGCATAAGACTCAGAAAGCTGATGTGTCACCGTGGCAAAGGCATCATCTGGCTTATCATTCTAACTTTCTGAGTCTCATGCACTGTCCATACATGAAACAGCACTAATATCTCTGACAGTGTTCTCAGAGTTGTATATTTCTTGGGCTATTGGGTTAAAATTATATTCCACTTTCTATATATTCTATTTCTTTGAATGTGCTTCTCCACACTCGTCACCATGGAAACACCCCAAATGCTCATACAGCTTGCATCAAGAAAACAAAAAATGCTGTTGGTACTGCTATCTGTCCATTTCCATCATTTGAATGGCTATAATTTGATGGAATTCAGGAGTCCTCACAGCCAACAATGATATATTATCCTACATGTGTTTTATGATGCACATCCCCTAAAATAATTTATAATGCTCAACTAATTTCCCCCAAAAACAAACAGTTGAGTTATGCAATAGGGAATACTCTTTTGTATTCACTTTATATTTAGACATGCACTGATATTCAGTAGTATTCCCCATGGACTGGGCAAGGAATACATTCTGATGAATCACTAGGCTACTGTACATATTCACTTGGATATGCTATGATGAAGAAATTTTACCAGTGATGGTTTGATTGCTAAGACGGTTTTGTGCTAACTTTGTCTTCTAATCCCTTTGTTTCTTTGGCAAGTGCAATTGTCATGCTAACACACCTTGGGCCTCATTCACGAAACATGCATACGATAAGATAACGTAAAGCGTTAGTACAAACCTTTCTACGAACAGTCTGATTCATCAATCTGTTCGTATCGGATTTGTTCGGTGGTACGATCAAGACCTACAAGCGTTTGTAAATAACCGGGAAAGCTCTTAGAAAGCCTAATTTATGCTAAATCAATTCCAGTAGTGCCAAACCTCATTAACAACAAAATCTTTCAGTGGCCTTGTAGAAAAACAAGTGCAAATTCGCAACCAGCAGCTAAAAATGTTACACTCCTCCTGAGTCAGACTTCTCTAGGGTCTCCAAATCAAGACAGGATCATATTTAACATTATTAACGTTCACCTCAACATAGGAGTTCTTTTTAATGTTGTCAGTTGTGCCACAGATGCTCTTCCTGCTGCCAGTGTTGAACCTTCTCAAGAGAAATGCAATGACATTTAAAAACGTTTTCTATATAGTATCTAATATCAGTCATCAGCTTGCTCAGAATGCTGCAGCTAGAATTCTTACAAAAACTAGAAAATTTGATCATATAACTCCAATTCTGGCCTCTCTTCACTGGCTACCAGTGCAAGCTAGAGCTGATTTTAAGGTTATTCTTTTAACTTATAAGGCCCTGCATGGACTTGCACCTAACAACAAAATCTTTCAGTGGCCTTGTAGAAAAACAAGCTCAAATTCGCAACCAGCGGCTAGTTGCAAACAGCGGCTAAAAATGTTACACTCTTGTAGTGTTTTTTTTATTGTGTTGCACAATGAAAAAATTGTTCCCTTTGCACAAATGTAAAAAGTTGAAGTAGTTTAATCTTTTTGAAAATTATATTAAAGTGTATTGTTGTAATACCAAATACTGTGTACTTGTTTGAATGTGAAAGTCTTTCTACGCTGTATATTTGGCCAAAGAAAGTGAAGAAAAACTACTCTGCTACTCGCAATGATGCCTCCCACAAGAGTCTACGACAAACGGCTCATGAGTTATGAAAGGGGGTGGGGCAAACCGTCACCAATGAAAGTGTGTGTGTATGTGTATGTCTGTCTATCAGTGTGTGTGTGTATATACGAGAAATTTCCGAAAAGTTTCATGAATGAGGCCGCTTGTGTGGGTGTGTTTTACAGGGCACAGAAATCACTGCACGTGTCTAGACAGACTCTAATCTCGTGTGCAATGGTGTTAAGTAGCTTACATCAACAAAGTCTGATTTACAGGTGGAATAGGATAGTCGACTGAATCCACTATCCAATAATCCACTCAGACCCACACAGCCTGTCCGTCGGTGATCTCACATCAGTCAGCATACGTATGAGCACCCTGGTAGTCCCGCTCACATGCCCTTCCCCTCTGGCACAGTCCTACACCGTAGCAGGGTTAAGACATGTCCCAGCCAGTCCTGGTTCACTCCTCTTCCTCCCCTTCCAGGCCCATGAGGACAGCCAGGAGAGTCTGACCTCCCTCCCGCGTCGGGACACCATGGGCAGCTTCCTCCCTGACAACAGCGCCTACGAGCTCCTCACCGTTATTGGTCAGTGACATCAAAATGACAGTAACACCGTTGTATTCACAAGAAAGAAGGCAAACTTTTTCTCACAACTGTACATGTGTGTGTGTGTGTGTGTGTGTCAGGTCGGGGCCTAGAGGACTTGATGACTGTCAACCTGGCCCGGTACAGACCCACAGGGGAGCACGTAGCCATCCGCCGGATCAACCTGGAGTCCTGTACTAATGACATGGTCACCTACCTGCAGGTTTGCATCACTATGACATCATCCCTCCCCTCAGCCTCTGTCTGTCTTTCAGGTCATAACGCACTCTAGTCTCATTACTTCACATTTGGGACGACTTATATAACCGCCTAATTAGATTCAACATCTCATCTTTTTCTCCGTTAGCTTGACATAACTCTGTGTAATTTCCCCCCAGGGCGAACTTCATGTGTCTAAGCTGTTCCACCACTCCAGTATTCTTCCATATAGGAGCATCTTTATAGCTGAAAATGAGTTGTGGGTCATCACTCCCTTCATGGCTTATGGTAAGAAACAGACTTACACTAAAACCAAATGCGTGTGAACGTTTTAAAGCTGACCGAGAAATGATGTCATTCCCATAGTTGCCCTGACATAACACCCGAGCTTTCTCCCCACCGTCATCTGTATTCATTGATCCTCCTCCAGGTTCAGCCAGAGACCTGATCAGCACACATTTCACCGATGGTATGAGTGAGCTGGCCATCGCATACATTTTGCTAGGCATGCTCAAAGCTCTGGAATACATCCACCACATGGGATATGTGCACCGGTAAGGCTCGCTTGTAACTGCTCTTACACCGACATGGATTTTTGAAGGACGATACCAATATTTTTGTACTGAAGCTGCTGATATCTTGTGCCAATATTCAGTAGCTTTAAATTTGACCATGCAGCAAATGCAGCATTAGAATCATTGCAGGGTAAGGTCTTCCCATAGACATGTAGTATTGATCACTAGGTCATACATTCAGGCACCTTGTCATATTGACAAGCTGATATCTGAGTTTTAATGAATATTCAGTGCTGATGTGGGCAGGTAGTCATGTTAATTGTCTCTGTGTCTAGGAGTGTGAAGGCCAGCCACGTGTTAATCTCGGCGGACGGACAGGTCTGCATGTCGGGTCTGCGGAGCATCTTCAGTCTCATCCGTCACGGCCAGCGGGCCAAGGTGGTGCACGACTTCCCCCAGTACAGCGTCAAAGTGCTGCCCTGGCTCAGCCCAGAGGTGCTGCAGCAGGTACTTTATCCACACTGCAGCAGGGCATTGTACTAACGCTGTCTCATCCCCCAGACACGTTTTGGAAATGCAGTTTTCAGGGTTCCCACTCGTCCCGGAAAACCTGGGATTTCAGAGACTAGATTTCCAGTCATTCTAGTCAAATTGACTAAAATGACCAAATATCCTGGGAAAAAATCTATGTTCTGGAAATTTTTAATTGTATTTTGGCCCCTCACTCAGATCGCTTATGTAAACCTAGGTGTGTATTTTGTCTGAAACTGTAAGTAGGACTATAGCAGTGCTGCCCAATTTGGGGCCCGTACGCCAAGTTTGAGAGCTTGTAAGTAAAAATAAAAATAAAAAAAACATACCAGTGCGGGTCACATCTAACAACAAGAGGAGGCCAGATGATCTGATTGGACAGGTAGCAGTGATGTGTGTAGCATTCACCTGTAATGAACCTGAGACACTTCATCATGAACCTGCATCACTAAATAAGGAGGAATGAAACTGGGGTTAAATGTGTCTATACTAGACCTGCTGGTAAATTATATGACCGTTTGAGCAAGTGCTGTCCTGGATTGTCAAGAAAAACTCCTGGAAAAGGATTTCTCAAAAAGAGTGGGAATCCTGCGTTTTGCAACAGAGCTTCTACATTAACAATTCTCCATGAACTAGAAATGAAGCAGTCAGGTGTAATTTCTTCATTGGTTTATGTTTTTCTTAGAACCTGCAGGGCTACGACTCCAGGTCGGATATTTACAGCCTCGGCATCACAGCCTGTGAACTGGCCAACGGACACGTGCCCTTCAAAGACATGCCAGCCACACAGGTGAGCAGAGACCTGTTAACTCTACCTGTTCTGCTATCGCTTGTCATGTGCTGGCTCATTAATGTCTATAAGGTAAATCACGGTCATGGTAAGGTCAGCGTCACTTAGGCTGTGTTTAGACTACAGGCAAATCTGATTTGTTTCTCAAATCTGATCTGTGGGACTGATTGTTCACACTTATATTTGCAAGTGATGAGATCGGATTTGTGCGATCAGACTACATCGACCTATCTGCATTGGTTGCTGTGATAACGACGTAGGTGTCAGCACGTATGCTGGTGGCGCGTTTTTTCCAATAGGGAAATGTGGGTTACGTCTGTCATCACTGTCTGGTTTGCACGACAGGGTTTGCTGGCAATTTGATGCTGTAGAAAATAAAGAGCAGACATCTTTACCACACATTACTGATAGAAGAATGGAGTTGTCTCATCTCGCCATTTACGCCAGAGCAGTAACCAGTCGCGGTGCAGAACTCCTCCGTCGCTGATGTTGTCTGGTGCGATGAAGGAGTTCTGCACCGCGGATGATAAGAAGCCACACGTTGTCATTTACTTCTATATTTCTTTCCAAATAAATCAAATTAAATTGTTCTCTCGTTGAATTGTTCTTTGCTCTCGTTCCCACACTCCGGTAGTTGTTTTGTGATGTGTCACGTGACGTAAAGGACAGTTTGATATCAGATGTGAGTGGCTCGAGCGTCCAGACCGAGCCGCATCTTTAGAAATGCGATTTGAATCGGATATCAAACCACCTCTGAATGTGGCTCAAATCCGATCTGCATAAATCTGTTTCCATGTGGTTTTTGGCTGTTTAGACTACACAATTGATATCTGATTCCAATCTGGATATGCCAAAAATTGGATTTGGGCTGCCAGTCTGAACACAGCCTTAGACCCTCATTGGGCTCTTTTCCACCAAGGGGAAATAAGAGCCGGTTCGGAGCCGGTGCCCAATCTAGAACCAGTTCTTTGCTTTTCGACAGCAAAATAACCTGTTCTCGGCCAGGAGAACTGGTTCCAGAGCGGCACCAACTCGGAGCTGGGCTAGAACCGAGAACCGCTTACGTCAGCGGCTGGGGGCGGGACTATCGATTATCGCGACCAATCACAACCAACTTCCATCAGGGGCTCAGCAGACAACTTGAGCTGACACTTCCTAGACATCGTGATTTCCCAAACTGAATAAATGTCGCACATATCAACACAACAAATACCTGGATTACTCAATATCGTTTAAACTAAGATATTCACTGGAAAAAAATATTTTTTTTATGGACATATTGGCCGCAAGTAGTAGCCTTATCTCCGGTACAGATGAGTGGGAGGCGACATGTCCAGATGTAAACAATGACGTAGTGACGTAGTATCGTGGCTCTCTGGTCT
>CABFOS010055436.1:2599-17492 GCA_900660315.1 Diretmoides pauciradiatus | reverse complement strand
GACCCTCTCCCTCCCCCCCCCCTCCCCCTCCCCTAACCCTCACCCTAACCTAACCCTACCCTAACCCTCGCCCTACCTAACACTCACCCTCACCCTAACCTCACCCTAACCTACACCTCACCCTAACCTAACCCTCACCCTAACCTAACACTCACCCTAACCTAACACTCACCCTAACCTCACCCAAACCTAACACTCACCCTAACCTCACCCAAACCTTACCCTCACCCTAACCTAACACTCACCCTAACCTCACCCAAACCTTACCCTCACCCTAACCCTACCCTCACCCTAACCCAACCCTCACCCTAACCTAACCCTCACCCTAACCTAACACTCACCCTAACCTAACACTCACCCTCACCCTAACCTCACCCTAACCTAACCCTCACCCTAACCTAACACTCACCCTAACCTAACACTCACCCTAACCTAACCCTCACCCTACCCTAACCCCTAACCTTACCCTCACCCTCACCCCACCCCCACCCTCACCCAACCCTCACCCTCACCCTAACCTAACCCTCACCCTAACCTAACACTCACCCTAACCTAACACTCACCCTAACCTCACCCAAACCTAACCCTCACCCTCACCCTAACCTAACCCTCACCCTAACCTAACCCTAACCCTACCCTCATCCTCACCCTAACCTAACCCTCACCCTCACCCTCACCCTCACCCTAACCTCACCCTAACCTAACCCTCACCCTAACCTAACTCTCACCCTAACCTAACCCTAACCCTCACCCTAACCTAACCCTCACCCTAACCTAACCCTAACCTAACCCTCACCCTAACCCAACCCTCACCCTAACCCTAATTTTGAAAAAAAAAGTTAGACATGTGGGAACATAGGGCTGACCCCATAACTAGCTACCTGTTGGCATGAAGCATAGCATCACAGCAGAGTGACAGTACAGTGGCGTGTGTGTCACTGTCAGTAACGATCAAACAATAAAGTGCAATTCTGGTGTCAAGGATTACGGGGATTTGCGATTTGTATTTGCATTCCCTGAGATTTTTTTTCATTCCAACTATATACACATGTGGCTGCGTTGTGAATGATGTGGGAACTGTCAGTTTGCACCATGACGCATAGAGAATAACATTGAAAGTAATTGCAATATCTCCATAAAAGTTTTTTCTTCATAAAAGGCTTAGGTTAACTGGGCCGTATGTTTGCTCGTGGTGATTCTGCGCCTCCGGCATGAGGACGTCAGTTTCCTCTTGGGAGAATCTTTTGCGGCGGAGCTGTTCTGGATCGTTGTCAGATTTACAGATCAAATTGTCAGAGCGCCGTGGCCGACAGTGCACTGACTTTAAAGGGAAAGAAAATGATTTGATTGGTCATAGGCTCACCGCACCTATGGATAATGTATTCCTCCTAATCGAACCCCATTTACAACTGCACCAGAGGCGTGCGCCTCTGGCCACAATATTATGTTTCAGAGGCCAAGAAGACGATTCTGGGGGAAACACTGAATACTTTGAGTAATTTTATGGCATGGAAATGGTAAAATCCTCATCCAACACTGCTTTATTTTAACAGCTGCTACTGCCTGTTTCTCCTCATTGTAATCCTCTCATGGTGGGGAAATATAGTTTTAGCATTTGAAGATATTGTGCTCATTTCATGAACTTTGTTGGACCACCAGGCTCAAAACCCATATCAGTCAAACCCATAGCTGACACATTAGTGACACCGTTCAAATTCTGTTCTCACAGGAAGTTATGACTTGACTTCCTTAAGAACAATCGTGATTTGACAGACAGGTACAGAAGGGTGAAGACATAGTTAAAAGGCCCAAAGTGCAAAGGGCTAAAATCTTTATCAGACTGACTAAGATTTTAGAAGTTGGAAAACACCTTGATGGTGTTACCCAACTGGATCCGGCATGGATTATAACTAAGCCACTACCCCGAGTTCTCTGAGCTTGATCCTGTTTGCAAGTGCTTCATCAACCTTGAGCTTTTTTTTGACAAGACAGAAGTTTCAGCATGTATGATTAATAGGATACAAATGTGCAGTTGATATTTGATAAATGACTTTGGTTTCATATTCATGATGCACAATGAATATGCAGCACCAGGGGCTTAGGCCTACTTGATTGATCAAATGTATTCCATTCATCACTTGTTTTGCTTAATTAGCATATTTGAAGCACCACTGTTATCTATTTGGAAGATAAGATGTATCTGAGAGATTGCATTCCTCTTTGTCTCATAAAGCACATATTCTGACTTCTTTTGATATAATTCAATGTAAAAATGTGTTTTTCCTGCAAATAATTTATCAAACAGCTATTGTACCATAGTTTTCAGAACTTCTGCTGTTATCCAATCCAAGTATTTGATCCTCATTTCTGAAAAAAAGATCAGCTCACTGTATTAAACCAAAGGTAAAGGGACAAAGAAGTGCTCTGATATCTGCCAAAACGAAGGGAGGGATGTAATGCTCATTCTGGGATATTTCTCAGAGGGACATAACAATCTGAGGACTTTGGGGGAAATAAATGGGAAAAAGGAGTTAGGATGTGGGTCATTATAGCTATAAGTTCATTAAACACAGTCATTACCCTGCTGCTGTGTGATGAACATTTTGAACCCTCATTCCCCCTCTCTGGTTTACAGGCCAGATGATGCAGAGAATCCATGCTTGTCTACCACAGGACGAAGCAAAGTCAGGAACATTGTAAATGTTTTGTGTCTATCCAAGCAGGCAAATTCTGATGCACATTTGTCCTATTACAGCACATCAACATCAGGGAGATGCACGCTAGTGTAAGCATGGAGCGTATACTTATCATTATTTGATAGCATGTTTAATGACAGATTGACAAAGGATTTGCAAATGCGAGCTGGCATCAATTTTGCTAAGGTCGGGTTTCACTGCGTCTGCAATGCAAGTGTACTTATGTGCATAATTTGATTTTTCAGCTAAGCTATTAGAACAGTTTTAGAAAGCAACTCCAAGCTGAGCCTGGGAAGAATGTGTGGAAAATGTAAGCTCTTCTAATGTTTTGCATCTCTCAGACAATGAATGACATTTATAAACTGTATGAATTTCCAAATATTTTCACAGCTGCACTTTGCTGTTTTGTTTAGCTACAAGTCCACCCAACTGTTGTCGTTATTTCTGGGCGTTTTGGGTCCCATTTGCTGAACGTTCTTTATTTAAAATGGGGAAATAATGAAAGTATCAATTACAAAAATGACGATATTATATATTTTAATGCATTACTGTATTAAAAAAAATCTTGTTAACGACGATGGTGTGAATGTTGCGTTATCCTCAGGTTACAAAGGGACAAATGCAGGAATGTGATTTCCTTTTTTCATTGCAGTCTCAAAATCCACCAGAATCCACCTCAACAAATAAAGAAATGCATAGTAGAGGAACTCTTGAAACTAAAAATAGTTAATATTAGCGCTGGATGCAGTTATTTTACATTTTCACATTAGACTGAAAGGGGGTGGGACCCATAATTCCTTATTTGGGCCAAAACATGCTTGAGAGGACAATTCCATGGACACAAAATGACTTCAAAAAAGGATTTTACATCTCATATAACCCACGTTGTGTTTATTTCTGAATTACTGCCTCAACTTTTTTATTATTATAATGATGGCGCTAACAATGAGACTCCATCACTGTGTCCTCTGCCTAGTGCCTAACATCTATTGCTTACTCTTTTCATATCAAGATTGTGTGTCACGTGAGTGTGAATGCATGCATGTGTGAGCATGTGTGTGTGTGTGCATAAAATCAATAAAAATTAATCAGTTTTGTAAAACCAAGATTGTGTGAGCGTGCCTGTACTGTACGTGTGTGTGTATATGTAATTACAGAGAGCTTGGTGTGTTCTGTAATTAGCCGTGGCATGTTAGATATACGGTATGATTAACTGTGTTAATATGCAAACATCCAAAATGAATTAATATAAAGCATCAAAAGAATTATGTGTTTATTTCACATCATTACCTGCAATGTATTACCTTAAGCATATTGTTGAATGTACTGGAGTACATGCTGTATATGTATTGGAGTACATACTGTATATTTGAAAACTGTGGACAACTGATATTTATTTTGATTTCCGCCCAATGCAGTTTGTGCACCTTTAAATGATTGGTGATTGTAGGATAAGAATCATATTAACATTACAAACTGTTGCTTTAAATTAGGATTACAGTCATATAGCATTTTGTGTGTAGTAACAATAAATCCCAAAGCGACCTTGACTTATTAGACCAAATTATGATCAGAGACAACTAATTTCCTTCTGCTGATTGCACTGATGAAAGCATTTCTCTGTGCTTAGCCTTGTATGAATCTCAAGCATGTTGTGCTGAATCCTCAAACTGTACTCGTAAACCTATATGCTCTGAATAATGATTCATCCACACATATAGCATTGCTGGGGAGAACATTTTTTAAAGTCTAAACAGAATAAAACTGCAATTCCAAATGGAGGAATTGTTAATTATCACGGCTACAGCATTGCAATATACCCCCTTTCATTAATACAATTGAATCTCACTTTTAATTTTAATTAATAAACACAAACGACTAAGAATCTTCTAGTCTTTTGTTCATAACATCTCGCTATATCTCAAGATCATTGCTTGCTTCCATTTAGAATAAGTTGCTATTCTAAAACATAATGGCTCTACAGACAAATCAGAGACCCATTGGTGAAGAAAGGCACTAAATAATTTATAGCTTTAATCTGCTCACTGAGGTGTGTGGTCTTTGACAGTAATTATAAATGCAGGGAGAAATTATAGCTGAATACTTTAACTGCATTAGGAGTCATCTGATGAACAACGTGATTGCCTGCTCATTTCCAACAATAGGGGGCAAGTTGGTGTCACAGTATTCAAATCACCACAGTGCCCATGTGCTTTTTCCCATTTACCATCAAATGTCAGTTGCCTGTTATAAAACAGAGATTTGATGGGTGGAGGTAATTGAGGACTTGATTGCTTGAAAAGAGATGAATTGCGTAAAATGTTTATGAATTTACAAGGCAATTATTTTTAATAGCTTTGAAATAATAGAGCTGGAGGAAATATGTTTAATTGTTATGATACCATCATGCAGCAACAGCAGCAGCATTCACAGCAAGGCAATAAAACCTGACAGGAAAATATATCTTTAAGGTGTATCTAAAATTCATAAGGTAAGAAAGAGGATGTAATGTACAGTACAATGGAAGGATGCTGTCCTTTGTCTCATAAGGGTTCTGCCTTTATTTTGAAAAAAGATCTGTGGGTGCAACACATTAGTAAGATATTCCTATAAATTTGCATGCAAAATATACATCGAATGTGTAAAAACTTAAGATATAGGGTATGATTCATGTTAGTAAATCATTATTCTTAGTATCATAATATAACATACCCAAAAGGTGTTTTTCTGTAGTCGTTGGTCTTATTACCAAATATTTCAATCATAAACAGGGAATTCTTGATCATTTAGAACCACAGTTTCTTAATTTGGAAAATAAGTAGACAATTTGCAAAATAAAATGACTACAGGCTGTTATCAAATGTTAACTCTTTATTTGAATAGGTAAAAAAGGTGCAGGTATCATTTCTCTTGCTGTTATCCTTGTAGCATGAAACGCACTGTTTTTCCCCTCTAAAATATATTTACATGTGAGATATCCTTGCTTCCAAACTGTCTAATTTTTAAAATCTTTTGAGTCATGTACAGAATCCGAGTCTAAACTGGTGATTAAACATTTATTAAAGTGCTTTTTTTCTGTTCTATCATTGCAACACAAAACATCTTTACATAGCAATACACTGTACAGTTCTGTATGTGTGTTATCATGTGTCTGGCTACCTGTTTTAACAGCTGCACATTTATGCAGGTGTACTGTATCACAGAAGTTGTAAAGTACAATGAATTCATTACTTTGTCTTTGAAATACAATTGAAACTTGACATATCATACAAATAAATAGTAGTCATAGCCAGAGCTATTGCATGCAAACATCAGCAATTATGTTTCTTCAAGCAGTAATACATTTCATTACTGGTGATGCATTTGAGCAGGGTGCAAAAGTATCTTTTAGTGTTTCCTTACATGATTTCTAACCAGTGTGTCTTTGTTGTAATCCATGAAATGTTTTAAATGTCATAATAATGCACACTACACAATGCTAATTGAAAAATGGTTGAAATATCTGACCCGTGTATTAAAATAAAAAACAACTAAAAAGGTGACAATAATGTGAAAAACTCTTACTCCTTGTCCATTTCCACATATTGTGAATGGTTATCCGGGGATTTGCTGTGAGTTTTACTCAAATGGAGTTTGACTGCATGGTTACTGGCAAATGTCCTACAGCAGAGCTTACATTTGAACTTTGTGTCAATGTCCTCCTCTGTGACTAGCGGCTCTGTGGCTCTGACACTGAGGGCCTTCGACAGTTCTGGCTCCTCTACCTTTGTCTGGTGCTCTACTGGCATTTTGCACATTTCTTTAATTTGGAACCCGAGATGGGATTCCAGGTGGGAAATGAATGCTGGTGGTGACCTGAACTGGGATGCGCAGTCATTACAGTAGAAGACTGGGTGGCCAGTGTCCATGTTCTTCAGAAATTTGGTCCCTCCAGTTTTCCGCAGTTGGTATTTTACATTGGCTAACCAGTGGCTTATGGTGGTCATGGACAGTCCAGTGAACTTGGAGATATGCATACGTTCCTGAGGGCCGAGATCTGAGAGTAAGTACTTTCCCTCAGAGGTCTGGAAGAGGCTGGAGGCAAACTGAGCTTGTAGGATGAGAAGATGGCGGGGATTCCAGTTTGACTGTCTACCTTTGCGCTTGTGGACAGAGTAAACCTCGGCTGATACGTCCTCAAAGTGCCTGATATCTGATTCCAGTTTCATAGTGGGGATCCTTGATGGTGTAGAAGGTTTCGGTGTGGTGGCCTTTGGAAGAACTTTCACCATATCGGCAATGTCAGACAGAGCGTATTTCTGTGGCATCGGGGTAGATGGCTGTAGAAGTGAGGAACCTGGCTTGCTGTGTTTAGATTTTGTCAAGTCTATTGGCTGGTCATCGCTAACAAAAAGGAAGGGATTATCAGGCCTTTTTCTAATAGGGTTTCCAAGCATTAGAGCTGGTTTCTCATTGCTACGGTTAATTTCAGCAAAAATAGACTGAGTGCGTGCAGATAGTTTATCTACTCTGGAATTGTTGGGCTTATTTGCTTTGCCCAGATGATTGTTCAGAACTGACTGCAGTGCACTAAGAGGGTTTATGCCAAGTATATCCGGAGTGTCATTGAGAGGCTCTGAAGTAATGCTGCGTCCATTGCTGGCAGAAGGGCTGGGTGTCTTGCCTCTGTCAGAGAAATCTGGGCTCAACTTTCCTTTGATCCCTTCACTCCCTTCATTCACAAAGTCTGCATCAAGCTTTGAAGAGGAGGAGGAATCATCCTGACAATCGCTGTCATCATTCTCCACCAGATCAAACTTAATATTCTGACTTTCTTTACCATCGCTAATGCCAACCTTTTCTTTTTTGATGTCCACATTTTGATGCTGTCCCTGGGGAGCCTCAGCTCCCCCGGCACCTTGGTAAAACTTTCCCTTTGGGGCTATCGGCCTCAGCTTGTGGTTAAATGTCTGCTTTAGCTGAATAGGAGGAGATGCAGAGAGAGGGGCCCTTTTGATGATCCCAGAGAGTTGATAGGCAGCGTGGATACTGGGGTATGCACTCCAGCTCGGTGTCCCTGTTTGAGCTTTGTTGATGGCAGAGGCCACTGTGTTGGCTAAAGATTTGAGGATGTCCCCTCCTCCACCTGAGCCCTGTTCAAGATCCTCCTCGCGGAGATAAGGGTACTTAAAAGCTCCATTGCCTGCTTTTTGATCCTCACTCTCTTGCTTGTCATCTTTAACTTCAGTTTCTTCCATTTTGTCTGATGTACCTTCCCCCTGGCTATCTTTCTCGCTGTTCTCAGGGGAAGGATTTTTTGGGGACAATTTTTCTCCGTCGGTTTCACTGGCAGCAGGCTCAGCTAATACCTGCATCTTCTCTATGGCCAAGGGGTCAAGAGCTAACTGTTTACCCTTCTTGGAGGCTGAGTTTGTGACTTTGATGAAGTGTCCAGTAACCATCATATGTGTAGTGAGTTGCTGAAGGGTATCATGTGAGCTCCCACACTCCATGCATTTCAGAATCTGAGACTTGCATGTCTCAAACTGCCAAGTGTAACTTGCCCCATTCTGATAGCCATAGCGGTTATTGTTAGCATTTGAAATGGTTGCAGCCCGTTGTGCCTCAGTGTAGCCGGATATGCCAGTAGTAGAGTCAGGGGAGCAGGGTCTTACAGCTTCAAAGGCCCGTTTCTTTGCTGGTGGCAACAATTTGGGTGTGAGTACTGGGATAGGCTCTTTTAAAGGCACTTTTTGGTAATGCTTGGTTTTAATCATATGGACACTCAAATCCTGAAGCGAGTCAAAAGAATGGCCGCAGAACATGCACTTCAAAACTTTTTGTGCGTCCTCTTTCCCTTCCATGTCTTGCAAATTTCGTTTCCTTGATTTAGAGGACGAGGCAGAGGAATTACTCTGTTTGCTGTGGTTGTTGTCCTGATAATGTCCACTCTTGTTCATGTGGACTGTCAGCTCCACAAGAGTGTCATAGGCAGCGCTACAGTCCTTACATCGAAATCGGCTGGCTCCTGTGAACACGGACCCACATGCTTTACTGCTTTGCCTGTACAGGTGGACAGAGCTGAAGAGGTTGGGTTTGGACATCGGCTTTGGGGAGAGAGTCTGCTGCAAGGTCTTAGAGAGTGCATCCTGGTGCCAGTCAAATTCACTCTTGGTGCTTCCGTTGGTGCTGTCACAGTTGGCTTTGCTGGTGTTTTTGCCCATTTTCAAGTCCATTCCAATCCCTGTCCAGTAGGAATCAGAGAGAAAGTTTGCATAGGCTGCCCTCATTTTCTCCAAGCTGCTGTTCATCTCCTCTTTATGTTTGGAGTTGTGACTTTCCTCATCCCTCTGGCAATCGGGTGGCGAGGAGGTTTTGAAATCTGAAAGTCTGTCGCTGCTGTCGCTGAGGCGTGACTCCAGGTCTGCCTCTTGATTGGAAAGGACACTAATGGGAGAGTTCTGGTTGCTATAACTGTTAGTGCTCTTGTTGTCGATCTCTTTGTCCTCAGACACTTTAGGGCTGGTCTTCTCTGAGCATTCCTCTTCAGTCTGAGTGTCATTCTCTCCATCTTCCTCAGCGATGGACTCATGAAGAACAGTGTCATCCTCAGGCATGTACACTAGAAAAGAAAGACAATAAAATACTTTTAGTGCAATAGCATCAATTTAGTTCTATCGTGTTTACATAATCACACAGTATAAATGTGTCAGTGTGAAAAATATATATTTTGTGTTTTTTTGTTTTACATACATGATTGCACATCATTTTCAAGGTATAATATTCAAGCAACCAAACATATCACACAATGTATTTATTTTTAGAGCAGTCACAGAGACCACTTAAGACAACATAATGGAGGCTTTCATGCCTTGAGAGGTTCAACAGTATGGCTGAACATGTCTTTATTAACAGACTGCTGGTTTAACAGCACCACGTGATTCATGATTCAGTGCTGTGTCCAAGGTTTCCGGGCCTCATGTTGAGATGTTTACAACGATCACTGGCCGGTGAGTGACATAAGACAATTGATTATTTTGGGGCTTGCGAAGTGTTATTGCAAATGACCTGCTCCATAGCGATTATGGCTGTCTCAAAACTGCAATGAAAATGTAAGCCTGTTCTTTTTGGTCATATCTCATCTTCCTTGAAGCGACGTTATTTTACACTTTTGAGCAAACTGAGATATTCTAACATGGTCTATCAATAAATTAAAAAGCCTGACAGCAGAAGATGAGAGGGCATTATATTGCAAGATATCAACACTGAAATCAAGCAGACATTTAGCTACTTATTAAAAGGGCTCAATATTTAGCAATTCAATGTAGGAAAATTGATTTTGTTGACAGCAAATAAAAAAAGATGTTGAAAATGTGAATGGTGGTGGTGAAGATACTGATCGCGCTGGTGTAAAAAACGTCATTATATTTTCCTTGACAGACTCGTAAACAGCAATTACTTCTTTCATTATTCACCTGTTCATTCTCATGAACTCATGAAACACAAACATTATTGCTTCAATTAACAAATAATTATACAACAATATTTCTAATTGACATATTTCCCATCATCCAATTAGTGGAAACACTGATTCGGCATATTAGGTTCTTTCATGTGGCAGCAGGATCTGCTCCACATACTATCAACGCGGCTTCATAAAAATAAATTGTTCTTTCTGCCAATAACTATTTCAAATTATTTTAACCTGCCAGTGACCCACATTACCAATATCACAGCAATGTTAGCATATCCTTTGAAGACATCCTGCAATACATGCAGTTTGTCAGTGTTGTCACATATCCGAGATATTTTCCGCCTCACAGTCATGCCGGAAAATGTGCATTTTGGGAGAGACGTGGCAGATGTGCTCCGAGTTAAATATGAATAGGACATAACAGCCCTGTCCAGGCACTTATGCATTTCATGTGGTTAATATTTCTCTTTTGAATAGAGGGCACTCCATGAGCGGATGGCTGAAGCTGAGCACTCAAGAGTTCCACCCAGGGCGGCCCATCCAATGTCTTGCTTCTTCGCCTTCTGAAAATAAGACTCTTTTTTTTTTAATCAATATTTCACAAGTGCCTCAAGAGAAACCCTGGAGGTGAATTGCTCGCCAGCTAATGGATGGAGATGGAGATGGGATTCGGACTTTCAAAACAAACACGGAGAATGGGGGCCCGTGAACAAGAGTCTGCGCACACACACCCCAGATCCCCAACGTGCTGTGACCTTGATCTACCGCGAGAGAGATGTTTTGATTGGCCAACCGAGATCAGCGATGGCCTCCAAAACACCCTTGATGCTGAGGGGGAGAGTTGTCAGAGTACAGAGGTATGTTTTATTTATAGTCTTATATATAGTATTCATAGTGAAGGAGAACTCCATTGCCTATGACAAGCTTCTAGTTGATGTCTTCTCTTTTCAGAGTCTTCAAGTCTTCAAGCATGGACAGAAACGCAGAAGGATTTTTCCAGTCCAGGGATGGTTAAACGGTAATAGCTTACTTCATGTACAGTATCCATCATCTCAAAAAGGCTATTTACTACATATTTTATGTTACTCAAAATTCACTAATGTAGGCAGTTCAATTCCACCCACTCTAATAGTAAGAAAAATATGTATTCCCCAACGAAGCCATAGGCCCACGTCCTGTTAGTTATATCAATATTCATGTGTACATTTATGTTGTATCTTTTGAGGATGGACTTGACAGAGATTATCAGCTGCCTTTCCTGCTGTTCTACGCCTTTCTATCAGATGTCCTGAGTAGCAGACATCCAGAGGCACCAATTAACCTTTTGGCAGGGATCACTCTAAGATATCCGCATGTCTAACTCCACTTCTCACACCATTTGTAACTGTGCTTTGCCAGCCCTTGGTCTACTACAGTACTGTATCTATGCCAAGCAGCATCGCCCTTGAATACAAGATCAAATCCAAGGGCACAGCCACTTATGTAGCATTTTAAACCTTAACAGACAACACCTACAGAAAATCATTACATCCCAATGGAAAGTGTGAACATAACAAGGTAAGTACAATAACGCGTGCCTTGTTGCGTAGACCAAAAGTTAGGCACGATACTTAATTGGTCTTGGTGTTTTTCACGAATTACAAAAATTGGAAGATACCTGCTACAGAAATTGTGCCTTGAAGTCCAAGTCCATCCAGACTAACTAGCATTACAAAACAAGAGGCTGACTCCTCATGCCTGAGATTTAGAATGTCATAAACTGCTGTAAAGCCTCCAATCTGTGTCACTACAAATTTATATCTTCAGACAGAGATATGCAAAGGTCAAAAAACCTGAGGTGTCCATCATAAATCAGGCACTTGAAGTGTTTATAACATTTATCCGTTAGAACAGACTCTTGGCATAGCAAGGCCTGGATTTACACAAGCAGCAGTCCATTTCTGAGCCAAATGTTTTTTTCCTACATCTTGGGAACCCGGCTAACCGCACAGGCAATAGTAGATTACATTTACTACCACATTGACAACAGGATGTTGTCCAATTGGATTCATACGTAACGCTTACATGACAATATATTAACAAGTGGACTTACATGTCAGCTTAAAGCATTTGTCTTCATAGAGTACAATCCACTTTCCCTTATCTAAGTGAGTCTATTCAAAATGTGCCAATCATTTCAGAAATCTGTGTGCATTCTGTTTCCAATATTAACATGCCAGTAGAAACTTTTGTAATGGTGAGAACATCAACATTTATCCCTTGGAAGGTCAACATTTCCTTCATTAATCTGACAGGCCACAGAGAGTTAGCAGCCTGAGGGGCTTAGCTAATGGACAGCTGCAATACCCAGTGCAGGACTTGTGAGTATCCGAGGTAACACTATCTTCAGAGAAGATTGGGTAATTCATAGGTGCCAGTGACAGGTCTGCACGTCTGTGCCACTTTCCCCTGTGCTCTCTGGTTGTCTCAAGCTACAGTTTTTGCTGCTCGCAAATCAATATCTCTTTTTACTTCTCATTGATTGCCTAGCGGTGGGACCAACCTAAGCAGGACTGTTATGACATTTCTAGATTTCCCCCTGTCCTTGGAACAATCAATTACACACGCATGGCAATCAAAACCTCTTTGCAAAATGAACCTGCTCCATGACATTTTCATCTGCCGGATTTATGCCATGTAAAGAAAAAAAAAAGGAAAAAGGGAGGCCTGTTGTGTATACAGAGCACACGTTAACAACGCAGGTCAGGTTGACTGAACAATCTCCAGACTGTCTCGGTAACTGTCATCCCCTGCTTCCCTTCCTATTTTCACACACATGTAAGCAATGTCTCCTATTAGTTGTCACTGTAGATTTTAGAATACTTAATCACTATGATCATCTGTAAAGTTATAAATACATATAAAATGCCAATCAGAACGTGCTTGTGATCAGGGTACAAAACATCATTTCAAACAAAGCAGTGAAGTTTTTTGTGCTTCCAGCGTTGCAAAGGCAGAGTGGTATGTTTGCACAAGTCACCATGTAGTGCTTCAGTGTGCTATCATTAGAATGAGACACATATGCCACGAGTTTAATATTTGACAGTGATATCTGACTAAGTCAGGTGAGCACTGTACGTCAAGATCAAACAGATACTTTATCAGACCTCCAGATGATGCTCTGATGACATATCTGCAGTTAATTCTTAACTGGATCACATGAGAAATGGTACAGCACTAATTCTGAGCCCTGGAGCGATCTGTAAAGATGTGTAAACACCTCTCTCTTCATTGTTCCTTGTCAGGAAACAGTCTCCCCAAGCCCAAGGACACTGCAGAATAAAGAGAGAACCATCAGATTCAAGCTACTGCCTTTGACGAAATGTGTCTCCGAGGTTAATTGATATCACAGAATGAAATAGTTTTTGACTCGCTTTTAAATAGGAATGTGTGTAGAATGCATTAACTCCCATCTGAGCCATTATACTATTTCAACACTCTGGTCTTATGAGTTAAGTGACTCCAATAATGCTTTTAACAGGCTTTGCAACTATGCAGATACACAGTAAATGACTCTAAAACATAATGTATTTAGCAAATAATAGTATTACTAATAATAGTACAGTGGTATATGTTACGGAAAAGACAACAAGACACTCAATAGATTACATTTTGTTCAGCATGTTTAAAAGCAGCCCCATGCCTCCACAAAGTGGTTTTTGCTGGCTCTTTCTGGGGTTCTACTACAAAACCATGAGACAGAAAGATTAGTGTTAATTTTTGTATGCATGAAGGAGATGTTACTTAAAGCGCATTACTTACTTCACTAAGCACAAGCTATTCATGCAGATAAATGTCTTGCTTTCATACAACCTCAAACCATGCTTTCATACGCCCTCAACCTAAATATTTAATAGTCTAATATAATCAAATAGAAACTCGCATCTCATGAAAGCCCTGGACAACTTGAAGACAGATTGCGAACAGAGCAAATGGCACAATGTGCTCAGATGGACCTAAAGCCAGATTAATATGATAGGATCACAAATATGACACCATATCCTGCCATCTGGCTGTTCATTTGGGCAAAAATGATCACAATAATTATGGCAATTAATCAAAAATGTTTTCACAACCCACATTCTGTTAACTAAAAACACAGAGAACTTGGGAACTCACAATCAACCAAATAGCATTCATCATCATTTTAAGTATATTTATTTTAAAACACGGGGTTAATTTATAGGTCATAATGGGAATTTCTATGACAAATGTGGGAATAGCGCATAGTCTGTCTCTGCATGTTATATGGATATCATTTTCACACAATTGCCACATCAAGTTGGGCTGCCTAGCTCCAGGAGTCCCTTCCCCTCCGTGATGTCACCGAGCGACGCTGCTCTTTTTGATGTCTACTAGAAGCTTCTGCTCCGAGACGCATCACTCGGCCCACTGCCTAATTGGAAGTGAGCGGTGGGAGAGCATTGCAATCTGCACTCCAGTACCTAAGTCATCACTTTGAGCGCGCCACAGCCGCAGCATGCATTTGCCTGGCGTTGCATCTCACCAAAGGTTCCCCTCTCAGGACCGGCAGAGACTATTTTACACACTACAAACCCATCGTCTCCGGCCCCTTATCTCCCAAGCCGCTACCCAACTAGCAACACAGAACTATATTATATGGATATTACTGGTTCTTTATTAGACATGAATAGCAACAAATAAAGAACCAGTAATATCCATATAATATAGTTCTGTGTTGCTA
>CABFOS010055434.1:0-11846 GCA_900660315.1 Diretmoides pauciradiatus | reverse complement strand
TCTGATTGCTTTGTTTAAGGTATTTACTTGACAAACACATGTGTTTGTCAAGTAAATACCTTAAACAAAGCAATCAGACTAAGACCGATCCGCAGATATCGACTTCCTCTTCTGGGGACCGGGCATCCGCAGGCCGATTTACTGTTTTGTTTAATGCATTTGCTTGACAAACGCGATGTGTTAGCTTGCTCGCCAACAGGATATGGCAAACGTTTGATATAAAAAATGACAGTAAACATTAAAAACTGAATGATCGGTGGCCGGAAGAGGAAGTCGTTAGCCGGATATCCTGGCTAGACCGGATAACCCAAAACTAGTGGCCGTCAATCCCAGAGGCTTAGACGGTCATCAGATTGCAGACAGCCTAAGTTAATTGGACTACATTGTTGTGTAGGTATGCCAGTCTATGTGTCCCCATGTACCCTTTGAGTATTTTTAATGTGGCGTCGAACCATCATGATAACTGTTTAAATATGTGCTAACCAACAGTGTCATGAGATATATAGTAAGACCTTGCATAAGCTAATTGAAATTCTTCAATTTAATCCTCTTCCCTATCATATGTTCTATTTGTCATTATGTCTGTCTCCAACACTAATCAGTTGTTGATATAGCTGCCTTGAGATGTGATACTATAATTGACAGGAAGATAATAAAATGCATAACTGAGGTTTTGATTGATTATGATTTTAGATTATTTGCTCATTTTCATTTAACAGTGACTTAAGGTAACTTGACATGAAAGATGAAGCTGTGTTAGTCTCACTGTACTGTATGTTCAGTCAGGCTACATTGCCTTATTGTTATTGTTTTGCAATGTAACTTTTGAACGTAGTTGGATTCTCCTGGACTTAATGGATATTATAACATTAAGCTGAAAACATGCCGATTAGATTGCATTAGATCAGTTAGTCACGTCGTTTTGTGTATTTTTGGCCTATTTATCAAGTAGGAGACTTGCCCAAAGTCAGAGTGGAAATATAATATAGAGTCTGAGAAAACACTAACAACAAGCCAGTTAGCTATTTCCAAAGTGAGCAGGTAACTTTATTAAAACAGACATTAAAGTAAATCAAAGTTAATTTACCAGGTATACAGTACATACCCTTCTAGTTCAATGGCTTAAGGGATTTCCACAAAATCTAAGCTAAAACTGATCAGCAAATATAAGGGCAGCTACTGTATCTCAGTAACCTCAGGGGTAGCGCTCACCGTCCTCCACACTTTAGAGAGGTCTGATTTGTCTTAATTGATTGTGCCATAAATCTGACCTCAAGTCCTTTGAGGCTTGTTTGTGATAAATGGCTTTATAAATAAACTTGACTTGACTTTTCTTCTGTAGAGCAGATAGGTATTGCTATATAGTCTTAATGATTTTGTGGTTTGTCTGAGGACTCACCAACTGACAACAATTCTATATATTCAATTGACGTAAGTTCAGTAAACTTCCTCAAACTGCTCCTGCACATTTATTGTGGCCTGGAGTGTTTTTTGACCTTTACTTGACCTTTGACGATTTGCTATAATAAAATCCTGTTTACCTACTTCCTATTGTAGCCTTCTTAGATTGTTCGCTCCAGAAATGGATCAATATATATGTATACTATATAGTAATAGTATGCTATAACTTTGATGCATTTAAAAAGAGGAAATATGTCCTATTTATGATTGAACATTTAACATTGCAATATTGCATTGCAATTCTCTGGCAGCAACGCAGTCACAGCCACTTGATACTCAGTATTTCCATGGCTGTAGTTCTGTTTTGATCAAAGGGGTTCAGAGGCCTAAGTTTCAAATCCCCCAAAGCCCATTTTGGCTGCTCTTTATTTAGCCCATTGGCATTCTGACCCCATGCTTCTCAGTCTTTGAACTCAAAGCTTGGAAAAGCTGTATCGCTTCTTTAAACACATTTTCAGTGGGCCAGGTTTAGGAATACCGCTAATCATCTTAAGGTTTTAGTGCAGTGTGGCAGCATCGTTAAAGCTTCTGGGCCCATTTACTGCTGTGCAGCCACTCACTCTAAGAAATTTTCCATGAAATTTACGGTAACTTAGGGGCAGTTAGCTATAGCATGTTTATGCACTTCAGATTCGGGCAGCTAGGGTAGTGGTGTAAAAATAAAATATTTTTGCAAATTGTTTCATTGTGCACTAACACACTAACACTCTGAAAAAAACCTGCTAAACTATTAAGAAAAAAACCTCCTCTACTGAAATAGACCAGCTTGCTGTTCACCAGCTGGTAGCAAGTTACTGTGAAATATAAACTCACTATTGCTCTGCAGCTGAATTTGCTTCACATGACTGTAGCTCTCTGTGTAGCTGCCAGTAGAAATTAAAATGTTGTAGTATTTTGATAGTAAAGCATTAGTCATTGGCAGAGTACACCTCTCTACATCACTAATCATTATTAGGTGATAAGGTAGATTCAGACAGTAGAGTAGAGATTATGTCGACTGCACAAAATGTGATGATTTTCCTTTATGTTACAGGGGGCATTTCTTTATAATGCTGTGGGGTCCATCTCATTTCTATGTTTGTGCAGTGTTTCATCTTATTCAGCTCTCGTCACAGTTCTGTCCCCTCCGATAGTCTGGGGAAGTGAAAGTACTAGTAGTACCAGGAGCAGTAGTGCCACTGGCCATTAGCTGTTACGTTAGTTCACTATTTTACCACCGCATGTTTAGAGGCATTATGAGACTAGACATTTCTGCAACATGTTAAACAATGTTGATCAGTGAAGTGAAAGTTGCTTGATGTTCTTTCTTAGGACTGGCAATCATTTTTATATGTTTATTGTTTAATGTTGTGAAAGCAGTAGATTATATTTGTCACAGTAATGTACAGTAATATATGTAATATTTTGCAGTATTTAACAGCCTATTATATTGTACTAAAAAAGACACCCTGCTGCAACTCACAATAACATTGCAGTAATAGTGTTGACAAAAGTTACAACCACACTGTCAATAAAATAACAATATACAGTACATACTGTACAGTATGGCGAGATAACATTTTCTTTACAATTGTGTATTAACAATGGCCGAGAAAGTTTTTTTCCAGCGTCAAAGAAACAATAAAAGATAGAAAATGGTTTCTGGGATGCATTTTGAATTCTGAGAATGTTTTATTTTTAGTGCTGTACTGTATGTGATGATTGTGCTCTTCATCTGAGCTAAATTGTGGATTGCCTTGAGATTTTTTTTTTAATTGGTCACAACTCACTAATCAGGTATGCTCCTGAATACATTGAACACTACCTGGGTGAACAATTGTCCATATGTCAGATGCATCTGCTTTATCCTATTGATCACCATTCACCACCTGCAGTGCAATATTTAAGAGGTCTTTGTTAATTTTTCTGATAAATATGTAATCGAAACTTCTAGCGTGTTATAGGTTTTATTAAAAATGGCTTATAGGCACATCTCTTTGTGCACTGTCTTGAAAATGTGCACACATTTGATTGTATCCAAGTCTGTTTGTGCCCCGTAGCTACTCTCACACCTCTTCAGTCTCATCAGCCCTCATGATTAAGATTTGTCACCTTGAATCACATTGTCTTCATCTGGAAATATTTCAGCTGCATTTCTGCCACTCTGAAGGGAGATGAAGATAAAGGAGAAGAAGGGGAAAACACACCCTGTTGTGTGAATCCTAGAGAAGGCCTTGAACCCTGCCATTCATCCCTTTCACTTCATCAGCTGAGTCTAATTGCCAGAGAGGACAGGATACCCAGGGCCCAATTGTTCCTTATCCTCTTTGGAGCCTCTGAGGCATGAAAAGCGAAAGGCCTGCTTTTGATCTTTTTTTTGTTAGTTTTTTTCCTCTTTTCTGTCATCCTCTACTATTCTTTCCCTGAGAGTGAGACACTCCTTTCACACTGTGCCCCCTTCTTCATCCATGCAAAATAATTATCAAGCTCTGCTTCATCAAATACTGGTGGATATTGAAGGTCATGATGGGGAGGGCAAGAGGTCTGGAGGGGTGGCCCTAGGACGTGGTGGAGCTCCCAACTCATCTTAGAGGCATGCTCCTTAGCTCTGGCTACCTTTATGTACCTTGACCCCGGTTTTCGTTTGTCTGTCCTAATGAGACCCTCTCATGTGACCAGTGCAATAGGGGTCTTGCAATGGCAGGGTTGCGAGGCCAAAGTACAATGAGACACAGGGCTGTGCTCAGACAAGAGCGCATCTGTGCTATCTTATTAAGCCGGGGAAAAGAGCTCATGCTTCTCAACGTCCCATAGGCGCTGAGAGCAAATCTATTGACACCTACTTGTCCTTTGCGGTCAACACCTTTCACTGAGGAAGCAGGCACACACAAGTTCTTATTAGAAGTAATCTTCGGCAGCGTATTTGGAGAGGCAAAGTGCTTAACTTGGTTTGGGTAGTGGTATATGCAAGAAGAATGCAGTATAATAATGATGAAAAATTCCTTGGTATACTAGGAAAATGACAAAAGTTGTCAAAGGTCAATTTGTCAAAAGAAAACTGTCCTTACAATTGAAAGATGCATGATGGTCTCTGTGTGAGCGCCTATATAGGCCACCAGTTTCTAACACTTACATCCACACTTGATCTGGTAAAGATTAGGGGCATAGCATAAGCGATTTTGTGAAATTGTATATTCATAATAACAACTTGCTTTGTACAATGGGCCATAATCCATGCCCAGAAATCGGTTAAATAACATTTAAATCTGTGAAATGTGTAAATATTATTAAAAATATTTACGGTATGGGCATTTTAGAAACAGATAACGTAGCTAGCCAACCTAACTACCTCCAACAAAAGGGACAGCAGGAAATACTGTAGAACAAAATGACAAACAAACACACAAGCAGACAAACAAAAACCTTTAAGCAATCATGTAAAGCACGCCTAACATCTGAGCACTGTGAGAGAACAAAGCACAGCTCCTGTCAGTGCATCGATCCACTCCTGAAGGCACACACATCCATAGCGCTCTGATTGCTCCCTGTCTCGCCTTTCTCGCGCCTTTCTCCCCCGCGCCTCTAACTCTCTTCTCTGGCTCCTTTCTGAGGATGTACGGATCGATCTGGCCTACTCCGTTGGAGTTAACGCACTGATAAAACCTGACCAAGGGCTTCCAATGGCCTGAAAGAGTTTGGAGGGCTGGTGAAAGCAATATAATAGCGATATAATACGAATTGAAGAATAAGGAATAATGGTCACCAGAAGCATATAATTCAGTCAACAGTTTAGTTTATTGAATGTCCAATCCCCAGCTTTGACATGTACAGTATAGCGCTTTCTGCCATCTCATGATGAATTTACCAAACGAAACAAGACAACTGGATCCAGTCCAGTTGACATGAGCAGGTTTAGATCTGCTGATTTGGAGTCTCTTGTAACAACCACTAGAGAGATAAGAAAATAGCTGGAAACAATGAAATAGCTGCATGACTTCAAGCACACACACACGCACGCACGCACACACTCAAAACAGTTTACTAAACTCCTTACTTCACATACAAGGAATCTCGGATCTAGTAATACTTTAGACTACAACATATTGCATTATAAGTCATTATAGAGGACTTTCCATTCATACATTTAAGATTGTATTTACAGATCTTGGATATGTCCAATCATTTTCCATTTCTTATTCACTCACTATGTCTGTCATCAGGGTGTCATTACTGTAAATGGTTTGCTTTAGAAGATGAACACATCCAGTCATCAAAGGTATCCTTTTGAACCCTGCCCACTCTGCTAGTATCGTTGAGCCTGTCTCTGCTTAGAGTTGTCTCAAAGGTTGTGGTGCTCAGTCAGACTCTCTTTGGGAGTGTTTCCACAAAGCATATTTACCATTCTGTTGACAGAGGACTCACCATAGACAAAGCTAATATCGTAAAATGCTGAATATATTGAGTAGTTTTATTGGGATTGCAGCGATGTATGAAGTCACCTATTTGGTCATTTGTTCATTTTTTATTGCAGTTGAGTTATTTTGAGCTGAGGTATTGTGTATACTGTGTTGCATTTCTTCAATGAAAAGCAACTACAGTAATTATTGATCCAGACTACAGTGTTTGCAGTACAGTAGCAAACTGGTGGAACGTTAATGTGAATTGTGTCTACTGAGTTGACCTGACCCGGGTTAACGTACCCATTGCAGCTGAATTAGTTGGGAATATTATTTTAATTAATGATTGTATTTTAGGTTTTCTGTCATAAGCTTGATTGCAAATGAGGAAAAAATCAAACATATCTGTGTATGTTTGTTATAAAGGCTATGCTTTTGCAGAGTGTTGTAGATGCTTGAGATTTGTTCTCAAGTACGTGCAATAAGATTATAATGATTTTTTATAGATATGATTCATGTATTTGTGTGTGTGTGTAATCATGTCTCCAGTGAGTGATTACATTGCATGTCAGTTTGTGTATATTTTTGCAAGTGTGTTGTGCTGTCATGTTTGTAGCATTCCATGTGGGAGGGTCTGTTGAGAAGTAAGCCATCTGTAGTGTTCTGCCGAACGACATGTTGTAAAGCGAGATTTGAGAGTGTGGGGAGACTTGACTTGACAAATCTTGGCACATAATGAGACAGAAGGGAGTAAAGGCAGAAGTCTGTCCAGAGATAAACAATTAGATTTGTCCCTGAGGTAAAGGCCAGGCGATGCAAGGACTCTCAGACTAACAAAATCAATATGGCTTCCAGTAAGAACACACAGGGGTAGAGTGATGAAGAGGTTAACATTCATTTCTCAGATTAGGACACACAGACACAATGAGGAGTCATGGCTCTTCCAAAATCAATATGGCTACTAACATGAAAGTTGTTTGGAAGCGTTCTATACATGTGAAGTGATGCATTTGCTATTCAACTATCTGTTGTGTAATATTGGTCTAATGAGACACACTAGCATAGAACAAGAGGGATATTAAACTGAGCAAGTCAAGCCAGATTTCCTCCGCAGCCAATTTTGAGAGGATCTTAAAGGAGACAGCATTTGGGAATGATAGTTTCACACCCCCGGATAAAAACATAATGGAGCATGAGCCATAGACATTGTGGGCAGTCCCTTTGCGTCGCATCTCCTCTTAGGCCCTGCCCAGACTTGCAGGTCTCGTCTCACATCTCACCACTGTTCCCAGCAGGCCTCACAAGGGTAGCACTGCCAGGGCGGGAGGGTCGGGCTGTTGGGGGGCGTCCCGCACTGTGCTTGTACTTGCATTAAAGACGACAACAAAAAGAGAGGGTGAATGGGGGGAATTGCAAGTTGTGTGCAACTGCTGTTAGGCAGGGACGTTTCCTCAGAGGCTCTGAGGCACTGACCATAAAGGTGTGAGTCTGAGCCGTGGCCAGCCCGTCGCTTCATCTCCATGGAGACAGGGACATGGGCCCCCAGTGGGCTTGTCTCTGCTGTGGCCTGGAGCAGGAGGAGCGCTTGGGATTTGGCCTGGCCATCACCTGGGCTCCAAGGCACTGCTCCAATGACCTTCAACAACCTGCCACCCTGTCATCTTGGTCTGGGGAATTAGGAGAAATAAAAAATCAACTGTAGAGACATTGTTTACTGGGCCACTGTGTCTTTGGAGGAGACTCCTTGTTCCAGTGGGGATGGACAGTACAGAAGGCCGTACTGTTCAGAATATGGCATCACTTGATATGATAAAAGTTCCCTTGTCTGTGTTGCCCCTTCATGACAAGACTATGCTGGCAATTTTACACTTCATGTGCATTGGTTTTTTGATCTGATGCGTTACTCAATTTGAAACATCTGGCTGATGGGAGAAAGAATAAAAGTTTACATACTATCATACCAATTCTTGTACTTTTTATTTCACTCTTTATTTCAGAAAGCAGTCAATACAGTGAAACAGTCATCATTTTAGCCTGAAACATGTGTTTAAAAAAAGAAATCCATTGAATTTAATCTGTAGCACCTGTTGTGATTATAGACTATACAACCCACCCACCCCCATGGAATGCTAATACGCCACCGAGGCAAAATGGCGACAACATTTCACTGTTTTGTTGCAACCTAAACTGGTGTGATCTGGTGTTCACCATCACCTTGAAATAGTCGCATTATGTGTCTTTGAAATATGAACATTTTCACGGTTTATAGTTTATGGTTAAATACATTATCAGGTAAGTCAGAATCATTCATGTATGATGTTTTAGACAAATGTTGATACTGCTGTGGTGAATTGTTGCCAAATGGGATCTTAAGTCTTGAGTGTAAAGCAGTGCCATCCAAACTGTTCCCAGGAGACACTTGTGTCGCATTATCTGACAAACCAACACAGGGGATTCTGTGGAAAAATCTGTGCCTTCTTCCTTTCAGCCAAAAAGAAAGAGGATTTTGAATGGAGTGGTGATTCTTTATGCAGAGCTGAGACGCGACGCCTTCCAGACGGTGAGAGATGGCAAGCCCTAATAATACAAAGCTGTACAATGGTTCTGACAGGCGAGCAATAAAGCAATCAGGGTCCCAGGCATTCCAAATCTCTTTACCGCTCACCCTCTAACAGTCTGAGAGATGGGCGGCTGACCTGTGAGCTGTCAATCATGGGGGATACCTGCTGGAGCCTGATCAGGGAGAGCTGAGGGCACCAGTCCATCAGATCTGTTTTCACACTCCAGACACTAACATTGCAAGCATAACCACAGACACAAAAAAGCCTCACCGCCTCACTCTTAATTAGGAGCGGGGGGGTTGTTGGGGGCTTGTTTGGCTTAAATGGGTATGGGAGTGTCTTAGATATAGGAGGATAGTGAGTGGAATCCCAGTGAGACAGAGAATAACCTTTTCCCTTGATTTAGGAATCAGGCATTGATCTGTCACACTGTTTTGTACAAGCAAGAGCTCTTTCAGCATTGCTTTTCAGTGTATGTGCGCGCATGTCTGTGTGTGCTCGCATGTGTATGTGTGTGTGTGTGTGCGTGCGTGTGTTAAGGCTTGTTCATTAGCTGTCTGTAGCCCATTCCAGCAAATAGATCACCATAATACTGTGGTTAGTTAATGGCTTTCTGGTGTTTCCTCTAGAGTCTTCCTGTCTGAGGGCTGACTGCTAAAACTCCTCCACTATTTTTTCCATGTGGGGAGTCTTGTGTTCTCCTGCCTCGCTCAGACAGTTGGCTTCGGTCAATGACCAAGTCTTTGAGCAGTCTGGCTGCATGGATACACATTAGACCTTAAAGCAACATCACAAGAAACATGTTCATCCGACATAATGCTTCACTGATGACCGGAATTACATTGGTTCTCCACAATTAAAACCCAGCCTGTGACACGGGGAATCTTCTCACTTTGACGAGTTACGTTTTAGTGTTGTCTCTATACATTTCACACATTACATTTATGAAATGTGACATTTAAAAAAACAGATATTTTGATGCATATTACTAAAATGTGACTATGGATGATATTGTCCATTTTCCCCATAGGGATAATTAAAATTTCATATTGAATATTGCTAATTTTGCAATACTAGACAATATTTTTGTGATGACTGAGAAACAAACTTTTACAGCATAATTTCTAGTTCAATATTCTCAGTATACTGCAATGGGATACATTGATTTTGATTTGCCAAGCACACTTATATTGTGGGGCAAATGTCTACCTCAGTTAGCTGAAAAAATAGCTGATTAGCACTACATTCGTTAAATGAAGCGATTCTAAAGCTTGTTAGTTAGCTTACAGTAAACAGTGCAACTAAAGGCTTTGCTCATTATATAAATTGTTTAATAATGCAAGGGTTTGGCGGAGAAAAATTACATTCAAAATGCTCAAGGTATCCCCCTGAGCCATAACTTTGAATCATTTCCCTTTCTTTTGATATACTCTCACTTTTATTATTTATCTTTATTTATACTCGGAAACCCATTGAGGACGAATCCTCATTTACAATGGTGCCGAGTAAATACTTGTTATTCATGTCGGTTTCCAGTCCAGAAAAGAAGATAAACTAAACTAGCTTAGCGCTGGTTCGCCTGCATATTTGCCGCAGCTGTGAGCATCTTGCCAAATAATGTAATAAGTATAAGCCATTTTCTATGACAGTCACGGATACAGAGAAACCCTTTAATCTTTTAGCAACAACACTTATTGAGACGATAAACGGGTTGGAGTAGAAAGGTGTTAGAAGTGATGGATAACATCAGGACTAGTGATGAGATCACTAGGTTGGGCATTGAGAATAACAACAACACAATGATCAAAGTTGAAATGTAATGATTATTGTAATAAAATGTTTTTGGATGTGTTATATATTATTTGATAACTGCATATTTGGTGCGGGGATTTGATAAAGTTGTAACACGTTTGAGTTGTAATTGCATTGGATATTTTAATTAGAATTATGTGCTATTTTTGATGTTTGACTTTGGGTTTGTATTTTTTCTAACTCTTTAAGGCGTTAATGATGAAGCTGTAATGTATTACATTGATGTATGAAACATTTATCTAGGAGTTATTGTATGCAATGATTGTACAGTAATTGGGTTGGTAGTCCATTAAGCATGATTTCATAACTTGGGTGAACAAATTAACATGTGCCACTTGCCATCTTTAGTTGATTTTACTTGATTGCATTGATTTGTTTTGTTTAATTACCTCAATACTTTGTTGAATGAAGACATATTTAGTGGAATCAGGCCTTTGATATGGTAGAGTCCTTACTTTAGGTTATTAAGGCATTGCCTACAGCAGTGATTCTCAAACTTTTTCATATCAAGGACCGCAAATGTAGTCCACATTTAGGCCACGGACCCCTATTTGAGAAGATTTTGTCTCTCAGACCCAAATCGGAGAATATTTTATTGTTAGATATGATTTTGTCCAGAACTCAGTGACTGTCTGTATTGTAGGTAGAGAGATAACAGAGAAACTAGGATCCAAACATTCCTTCTTCTACATTCTCTGATTGTGTTAACTTCTTTTAAATGAAATAATGCTGAAGTTTAACAATTCATCAGTTTGCTGGGGACCCCCTGGAATGCCCTCAACGACCTCTGGTGGTCCCAGGACCCCAAGTTGAGAACCAGTGGCCTACAGACAACGTTTGTGATGCAAACTGATGGTGTGTGCTAATGGGCTACTGTACTGTATCCCATTGTCAATGTGCTGACTTGAGGGATGTTATACACTTGAATTTGTATCACTCAACACAAACAACAGTTGAGAGAATATGACATGTTATGAGTTTGAGACGGACAGAGACGAATAAAGTATGAGTTATGCGTTTGAGACAGAACCCGGTTCACACAATTAGAAAAATCTATCACCTAGGGCCCCAACCACACGAGTGCGGATATATTTAGGATCGGCATACATTTCTGTCCGATTCGGCCTCCAAACCACACGAACTCTAGATTTTTCACCAGATATCCGCACACATCTGAAACCGGATAAAGAAGTGGAGAAATTGGAAAATATCCGATTCAGTGGATTGGTGTGGTTGATATTCTCCGCATATCTAAAAATCCAGTGACGTACGCACTGTTCGCGCATGACAGATAAAGCCCAAACAAAACAGCATGGAGGCAACGTTACGTAGCTTCCGGACAACAAAATAAACGTGATCACGCTGCTACGTTTCATTGACCAATCAAGTAGCTTTATTATGAATATTCAATGAGCCACATCGGATCAGATCAGATTTTTGGATCTACGTGTGGGCAGAGATATTTGAGTGAATCCACTAGTGTGGTCAGAGATATTTATTTATCCGGAGTACTCAAATATCCAGATATTTAAATATCCACACTAGTGTGGTTGGGGCCTAAGTAAATAAAGCAAATGTGCCTTTGGTCAGTCGTGGTTACTGCATTGAATTCTGGTCTATCTTGTCTACTGCATTG
>CABFOS010054612.1:1762-23408 GCA_900660315.1 Diretmoides pauciradiatus | reverse complement strand
TTGAGAGAGAGAGAAAGAAAGAAAGAAAGATAGATAGATAGATAGACAGACAGACAGACAGACAGACAGATAGACAGATTGATAGACACACACACACACCTCTTAAAGTGTGTGAATAGAGTGAAACCCTGTAACAGGTTTAACATCACAGATGAACACGGACATTTAATTTAGTCAATTAAATGAATGACACATTGAAGCAGAAATACGTTATTATTGTTAATCTGAGTCTAATGTTGGTGATTGTCAGGTTCAAATATCTTTCCTTTGGAATTTTGTTTTATTTAGTATTTTATTCATCTCACCACTCCAAACTAAACATGGATCTGGTTTCCTTCACTTGTTTACCACAATTAAAGTAGAAATGAACAGTTTCCATCTTCTGTTAAATCAAACATCGTTTTAAATAGAATTTGTTGAAATCAATTTGTAATTATTAGTCTTTAAATCCAATAATAAATCATTAAACCAATGAAACAAACTAATATATTGTCGTCTTGTTTCATAGTCTGATGGTCATGATGACTTCACCTCATTTACTTTGAAGCAAAGTAAAGCATTTTGATTTCTTTAATTTTAATTAACCAATTAATGCCACAATTTCCCTTTGGGGATTAATAAAGTACTCTATCTATCTATCTATCTATCTATCTATCTATCTATCTATCTATCTATCTATCTATCTATCTATCTATCTATCTATCTATCTATCTAAAGCATGGGAGTTATAGAAGTTGAACTGTGGGATGTTGCATCACGTTGATGAATGCTAATCAAATGCTCAACAGCAGCAACTGATTACACAATATTTGATTAGGTGACAAAAACAACAGAAAAGCTGTGATGGAATATGATTATAGTCAAACAGACTACTAAACAGACTAAACAACTGACTTGTTTATTTATGTAATTTATGTAGAAACCTCATGGTATATTTATTTTCATTTCAGAATCATATATAGACGCATCCATAATTATCCATGGATACATATACAAATATTTGAATTTTAAGATATAAATAGAAATAATCACAAGTTTGCTCTTTTCTTACACAGGCTCTTACCCATCTCCTAAAGCAGGAGCAACCCTGGTGATGCATAAAGACCTGCTAGTGCTATTTGGGGGGTGGACTCGCCCTAGCCCTTATCCACTGCATCAGCCAGAGAGGTTCTTTGATGAAATCCACACATACTCTCCTTCAAAGAACTGGTGAGGGAGAACCTTGTGCTGGTAGTTGGAGGATGTACTCCTGACTGGTGATGGAGAAGTTGAACTTTGATGTGTAGCTTTTGTAGTTGTTTTTTTAGCTTGATTGGTCCTTTTTCTTTCTCGTTCTGGGATTCATCTATGCCTGTGTTGTCTCAGGTGGAACTGTATTGTAACAACGCATGGACCTCCACCCATGGCTGGCCACTCTTCCTCTGTAATCGGCAACACCATGGTGGTGTTCGGGGGATCACTAGGAGCACGCCAAATGTATGACATTCTTTACATTTTATTACATGTTGTACAAAACATTTAAGATAATTCATTGGCATAAAGTTAAAGCTTATATGTGTTTAATTTGTAATATTATGTTTATTAGTGTATGTAAACAATTGCTGCCATACATCACTGTGTTGCCCTGCTCTCTGCTGGTCCCTGATCAGGAGTAACGAGGTCTGGGTTCTGGATTTGGAGCAGTGGTCCTGGTCCAAACCTCCCATATCTGGCCCTTCCCCCCACCCACGAGGAGGCCAGTCTCAAGTAAGGAGGCTTCAGCGTTTAACAATTAATTAATTAATAATTAACAATTAAGACTAACGACAAAAACATTGGATATCCCACTTGTTGACCAGTTACATGTTTCTTTAATGATCTTGGGTGATATTTTTGCCTACAATAACAGAAATTACATAAGTAAAAGATGATTTTTTAAATGTCTCTTTTCCCAGATTGTGATTGACAATGAGACTTTGCTTATCTTGGGAGGTTGTGGTGGCCCTAATGCAGTAAGTTTATTTTATTTATTTATTTATTTTTAATTCTAGCATCAGCATTCTAGCATTACCTACCAGCAAAGGTTTCATGTGCACATTCAGTGATGTGAATTTTGATTTTGCCTCTTGTCTTGTCTCTCCCAGCTCCTCAAGGATGCCTGGCTCCTCCACATGGGTGCCCCACCCTGGACGTGGCAGCAGCTGCAGGTGGAAAATGATGACCATGGAGCCCCTGAGCTTTGGTGTCACCCAGCTTGTAGGGTAAGTGTGGGCGATATTTGTCATTTCTACTTTTAATGTGTTTTCATGAAGTCCACGACTCATTAGCTCGTCTTATTCCTGTTCCACTTTATCTTTATTTAGGTTGGCCAGTGTGTGGTGGTCTTCTCACAGGCTCCATCCGGCCGTGCACCACTCAGTCCAAGTCTTAACTCTCGTCCCTCCCCCATAAGTGCCACTCCTGCCCCTTTGGGCCCTGAACCGCCTTCCCTGCGCTCTCAGTCTCCCGTACGAAGTGGAGCGGCTGGTGTGGTCCTGGGAGCCGTTGAGGAAGCTCCATGTGTAAATGGTCGATGGGGCACCCTGAGACCCCGACCTTCAGCCAGAGGAAATGCTAGAGATGGGAGCCCGTCCTCTTCCCAACAGCCTTCCCCTTCACAGGGGCCAGAAAGCCCGCCTCTTCCTCCACTTCCCCCGTTACTAAACGGATCCTCCCCCTCACCCCGGACCAGCCCAGCACAGGCTGCATCTCCACCCTCTCGCCCTCACCCGCCTTCCTCCTCGGACTATGGCTGGGAGTTTCCCTCATCTGCCACACACCATCCTGAGGTGCCCAGCACTAATGGCCTGCACACACCTCCTACAGGTTCCCCACACACCCCTCCAGGAGCGGTGTCCCCTGCTGCCTTACGACGAGGTCTGGAGGCAGTGAAAAACCTATCTTCCTCATCTCTACCGTCTTCATCATCATCACCACCATCCCTCCAGTCACAGGGAGCTGCTCCTGGTGGAGGAAGTAGTGGAGGAGGGGCGCCTCCTCCTGGAACACCCCCTTCATCATCCTCTAGTCCACCACAGGCTGCTGGAGCTGATGGACACGCTATTCCACCTATTGCACGGCGTCTTGGCCATCACCCACCTCAGAGCCTGAACGTAGGGAAACCACTGTACCAGTCACTCAACTGCAAGCCTATGCAGATGTACGTTCTGGATGTGTCCCGGGCCAAAACAGCTGGCGTGGTCTCCTGGAGAGTGTACGGGAATGGTACTCCTGCTGCTGTCACGGGGCCACCTGAGACCAGCCTCCACACGGTGGTACAGGGCAGAGGAGAGCTCATTATTTTTGGGGGTCTCATGGACAAAAAACAGAATGTGAAGTACTACCCTAAAACTAATGCCTTGTACTTTGTCCGTGCTAAAAGGTAATGCAGCCACAGGTGGGATGAGGATGACAGACGATACAGACTGTGACCATACAAGGGAAATGACACACAAGGCCTTTTTTCCTGTAGAAAGGATTATGGGGGGGAAAAACATATTCATTGTTAGATGTTCCACTTCAGACTTACACTACTCTCCCTTCTGCCTACTGCAAGCATTCAAAAAAAAACAAAAAAAAACAATTTAACTACACTTTGATAAAAGCATTTGGAAGAATGAACATCCTGACTTGACCGTGTGCGAGTGTGTGAGCGTGTGTATGCGGTGATTAGAGAGGACAGGACTTTTTCGTTGTTCCCAAAGGGTGATCTACCGTTTCTGTTTTTCTGCATCTCCCTGCTCTGCTCTTAAAAGAGGAAAGTTGGAAGAACGGACAAGAGGAACATACAATGACTACCTTGCTTTTTTATCACTCTTTAAGCCTGCATTGTTTACATTGAAAACAAAATGCGAGTGTGTGAGTGTGTCTTATGTGAGCATGGTGGTCGTTAAAAGTTGTGTGTTGACTAATGTGTAGGGGGGCCATGGTGGGTGAAAGATGTTGCATTATACTATAAACAGTTAAACAATAAAGGCCTCCATGTCTTCTCTGTCACAGTCTCACCATTTACTGTGTATCAAACAACATTGCATACGTTGTTGGCAACTTCATACATGTATTTAGAAGTCTATTTGAACTAATGGTGTTGGGGGTGGTAGTTTTTAAGACCTGCAGAACATCAGCCTCTGCGTATAGCACACAAAGGAAACAGGCACATGAGTAGACTGTATCACAGCTACAAGTAGCATGAAACCTTTTGTTCCAACAGCAACATTCAGCACGTTTTTAATAGCCAGTACTTCACAAATACCCCCCATTACTTTACATTGTCTTGTATACAAAGCTTTCTGAATGGACATTTCCCAGCAGAAAGTAGGACTCTATGTTTTAGGTCTCAGACAAACTGTTATATCCTTGGCAAATGAGCCTATTATGGGTTTAGATACTTGCACCCTTTTCCTTCACACTCCACCCCCTCTCTGACCAACAATAACCTTTTACCCAGAGAGATTCAATAGGAGCAAAGCAGGGGGCAGTAAGAGCAAAGCCATTTGATTCGTGCAGACTAAGGGATGTGGTGAGGTGGCAGACAGGGCAGGATCTGTATTGGCTCTGGCGTAAGGCTGTGGGTGGAGACTTTGACAATGAATGTGCTGAGGACACATGTTTACAATGTTGCTGTAGGGGAAGAGAGGAAGAATGGAACACAACAGGATCACAAATCACTGTGAGTTTATGACTAAAGTAATCAAATGCAAGATATGTTTCTTACTAATACAAAAGGCACATGAGGAAGGCTTTGTGTGTGTGTTTGGCACTGTAAATGTATTGTGTGAACTTTGTGTTTGAGTTTGAATGAATGTGTGCTGTGCAAGTGGTCTGCATCAAGTGATTTTATGTGTGAGGTTGTGTGCTCTTTGGATGTAACCTTTTTATATTTGATTTAGTTTTAGGTATTCTTAGTGTTGTTGAGTGCTGATAAGCTTTTGTCCAGCAAGTTGCACCAGGAAATGTTGCTGTCTGACCTGTTTTTAGACGTGCCAGACCAGTCATATGAGCTGTTTCTTTTGCCCAACAGGATTCTACTGAATCTTGTCCTCAACACAAGCACTCCTCTTTCTTGATGGGACTGAACCTCTGACCTGCTTGATCGCAACTCAATATGAACAAAATCTCTTGTGGATGCCGCCTCTGTTGACCAGACTTCAAGGAAACTTGCAAAGTTACAAAACCAAGGAAGGATACCAGAGTGGGACAGAGATGTGTGTTGCCATGTCAGACAAGCACATAACAGATATTAAAATGTCTTATCATAAACTGATGGCAAATATTTCTGACCTCACTGTTTTCTATTCCAAGTAAGATACACTCCTATTCCCTTATAAACTGAGGAGGGTGGACAAAGTCATCACAAGGATTCCTAGGATACATTGTGAAGACCACTACAGGAATGACCAACACACACATCCTGAAATATTCCCCCAAAGACGTTCCATTTAGTACTCAACCACCATGTGGGATGACATCCGCGGTGCCGGCTCTACCGTGTGGTGTTCTGAGCCCCTCGTCACCCCCTCCTCTCCTGGACTTTGCCTTGGGTGCCCTGGCATGTTGCGGGGCATGTGTATTTACCAATCCCCTGGAGGTCGTGAAGACCCGTCTGCAGCTCCAGGGAGAGCTGCTTGCACGGGGTTCCTATCAGAGACACTACCACGGGGTCCTTCATGCCCTCTGGGTTGTGGGCCGCACAGATGGGCTCCGGGGCCTGCAGAAGGGGCTCTCAGTTGGACTGATATACCAAGGGCTTATGAATGGTGTAAGGCTTGGCTTCTACTCATACTGTGAAGCTGTGGGCTTCACCACAGTCTATGGAGGAAGTATTCTGTCAGGTGCAGTGGCTGGGGCTCTGGGTGCCTTCATTGCCTCTCCTGCCTATCTGGTAAGTTGTAAGATTTTTTTTAAATTTTAGAGCATCATCTATAGGTCATATTTATGTGGTACAATTAAATAACAAAGCTCTTTATCCAGGAAATTTGTCACATGTTTGTCTGAGGTTTTATGTTTGTTTTTGTGTCACAAATTCACTTTTGTACATGAATCATGCTTGAATTGAGTTAATTAATTCACATTTGAGTCACATTTGGGGATTACTGTACATATAATGCAATCGCTTTTAACATAAGCACACCCAGGGCACACAACCTCACACGAAAGAAAAATTAATAGGATCATTAACTGCCAAACAACAGCTATAAGCTAAAAAGAAACAAATGAATGATTCATGTAGAGCCACTGTGGTACTATAGGGGTAAGAGTAATATCGTGTTATCTTCCAAGGCAAGCAGTCATACATTATGTAGGGTTAGGGTAAGGTAAGGTTTCAGCGTAACACTGTTGTCATGCAACCAGACAATAATACAAAAGCACATACACTAATGACCATAAAACATTCAGATGTTTTTATGAACCTTCAATGTATCCAAACACACAGATCACCATTAAGGTCAATATTCCCTGTAGCGATAAATTAACGAACAACCATAATTGCTTCTAAGGTACCATGCCTAATGTAAACGTGCCTAATGCCCAATGTAAACCAACAGATGAGTGAGAATATATCAGTTTACATTATGGCAGCTGACATTTGATTTACTGAGGGGTTGAACATTACATTGATTAGCTGGGACACGCCAAGGCCTCTACAAGAACGAAAAGCACAGAGATGTTTGGAGTTAATTTACATTAGACAGTCACCCTTTGACATATTTAATAAAATATTCCCATGCATTACAAAACAGATCTTGGAATGTAATAGAAATGTAATTTTTCCAGTTTAACATGAAGATTTGTATAGACATTTTTGTTTGTGCTGGCCTAGCACATTTCAATTTAACATCATTCTTTAAGGCAAATAGAAATTAAAATGAAAAAGCTACACATCATCAGTCAGCTTGTTCAGTTGTATTGTACAGTAAGAGGAGTCCGTCCAAATAAACAGAATAAAGCAAATGGCATGCAGTTTTTTTTTCCAACCAACGAATACAGCAGGTGATTTCACTGACTAGTTCCTCCTCTGTGTTAAAGGTTTGGAATTTACTGTATTCTTTGGTTGGAATGAAAACCTGCATACTCTCGGCCATCCATGGCACATGATTGAAATGCCCTGTGCTAAGGCTTGATTATAACATGGCATGGATACAGTATGTATAGCAGAATCAGCCTAGATAGGATGTAATTTTGAAAGAACACAAGATGCATGACCTTCAACTGGTTCAATCCATGTCTTGTCCAGATAGATGAGTAATTTATCCTTTGATGCATTTGCTTTCACCCCCCCACACACACACACACACCTGATGCTGATATCCAGAGCCATTTCCCCATTGTGTTTTGTTTGTCAGTAGACTAAATGGGCTTTTCTAGAAATAATTTTGACTTTATGCACTCATCATTTTTAGCAGTTGTTTTTGTTAATATGTTTTGCTGTTGCCACATAACAGAATGTCTGAGAATGTCTCCTCTGTGTACCCTTGTATATTGCTAACAGTAGTGTTGTTGTTTCTCTTCCTCAGCTGTCAGTCAATTCATTATTATAACCATCTAACCTTTTGCAATGTCATGGAAAGAGGATATGATGCTATATCTAGAATCGCTAAATATACCCCACACGTTGCGCCAAACTACTCAGGCTGCCAAAAATGCATCTTCTCCCTCCTTGCTGTGCTCTTTTGGCGGTGAATAAAGGGTGAATGAAGAAAGGTGAAGTTATTTCATTTACCCTGTATATGAATGGAAAATAACCAGGCTCTAATGTGTGCGCATGTGTAACATAAGAACCCAACTCCTGTTTCACAATTGGGTGAACAAATGGGTGAAGCTACCTGTAATATTTATATGTTGGATCTGTTGGATATCTAAGTCAGACATTGTCCTCTGTAGAAACATGTCTTGTTTTCAATAAACCTTGTGTGCTTTGTTTCCTTCATAGGTGAAGACCCATCTGCAGGCACAGGCTGTTGCAACCATAGCAGTCGGCCACCAGCATAACCATCTGGTAAGATGGGGGTGTGCATAATCATTTCTTGCATTCTGACGTTTCTTTCTGGAATTTGTTGTTATCTGCATAGTTTTTTGGGGCATATTTAATTTTGACAGCAAAGGCTGACACTAGCAGCTTCAAACGTGGGTTTGAACTTTGTGCCGTTGCCACATGTCCAGAATGTAACAACCCAGGGCAGACCAACTAGCTGTATTCAAACATAGGTGTGTTGTGTGACATTTACACAATAAGACATTGGGAGAGGTAGATTAATACAAACACAGAAATACATTACAGATTCATTGAAGAGACCAGGAGTGGCCTCTCAGGCTTCCAAGATACACATTTATACCCACTGCCATTCATCTAACAGCATTACACTGTGATCAGTAAAGTGCTTACACAAAGATGAATCAGCTTTCTTTCATTCTGTGGCACTATTTACTACAATATAAAACAAATAGTGTTTGTATTGGGGAGGGAGGTTGTCAATCAAAATACGTCTTATGCACTATTATTAATTCACCAGTGCCGTTGATTTTTCCATTTCAGGGGATGTCCAATGCTTTTGCTACTATCTATAGAAGAGAGGGCATAATTGGCCTGTGGAGGGGTGTGAATGGGGCTGTGCCTCGGGTCATGGTTGGATCAGCTTCTCAACTGGCAACCTTCAGCTCTGCCAAGGACTGGGTGTCACATTCCCAGGTAACTGTGGGATGACATTTACCAGAACAATCACAGCCAAGCTGAACAGCTAAAACTGGTACATGCTTCCATCATTGGGTTAATCATAATGTTCTCTGTCCTTGTAGTGGTTTAGTCCAAACAGTTGGCTCATTGCTTTGATAGCTGCCATGATGAGTGGAGTTGCCGTGACGATCACTATGACACCATTTGACGTCATCAGTACACGGCTCTACAACCAGCCAGTAGATGAGTTTCATAGGGTGAGTTTAAGTGACTGATATAATCGGTTCCTTCCTTTACTCTTGTTACCATCTCACTACTTACATTCTCTTTCCATCAACTTCGCCCTTGCCCTAAATTATAGAATTAAATATAGTTGTCAGATCCAGTGTGCTGGTAAATACATTGGATGAAAGTTGTGAAGTAATTAATTGTTTTCCATGTCTGCCTTTTAGGGTCGGCTGTACCATGGTTTTTCAGATTGTTTGTTGAAAGTGTGCCAGTCTGAGGGCCTGCTGGGATTATATAAAGGCATGGGCCCGGTCTTTCTGCGCTTGGCCCCACACACAGTACTCAGCATGCTGTTCTGGGACCTGATGAGGCACCAGGCCTTGCAGGACAACCAAAGCCAGGAAAAGACCTAAAACACCCGAAGGCATGTATGTGATTGAATAGGCTGAGTTGTAGCTATCTGCGTGGTTGATCAATAAAGGACAAACACTGAATTTGATAACTGTGACTTGTCTTGTCCCAGAAAGCGAGGAAGACTGATGAACACTGATGAAAATGGACACATATTGCACATATTCTCACAAACCGCCTGAGTAGCTGCTGTACAATTCTCCAATACATGAAGTTTTTGAGTAATGTTGAACTGTCAGGTTTGACCTTAATACCTCAAAGGACAAATTTGCAGGCCGTCTGGATCTATTGAAATGTATTTCCAGCTTGCAGCAGAGTTGAAATGAGAGCTGTGAGACCCATGTGGCTTGCAAAGCTTGTCAATGGAATGCTGATGACGTGAAGATGAAACAGTTTGGATTATTAGACATGCATTGTATTCCAAGTGTGTAGTCCAAAATTGCTGCTGTAATTTTTCAGCTTGTAATTCTTAAGTCTATTACCTGTTGTGTGTAAAGAATTAGATTTGATGTGAATAATACTTTTATTTACTGAAATTTGAACAATTGGTGTTTTAAGCCTTTGAATATGAGGTAATAAAGACATTGTAATAAAGAAGTGTATTGAGTCTCAATTTTTATTTTGTATGCTGTATGGTAGAAGCACCCCATCTATGAAATCTGTATTGAGTAATTCTATTCTGCAATTCTATTTTAAATAATCTAAGATGTGTCTGATCGCTCTATAGACTATAGTCCCTTTGAGAGGACTTTCAGCCTCTTATCAGAAAAGGATTAGATTAACAAACCAAATCAAATCACATTTGACCTTTGGAACATAAACATACAAGCACTCAGAAGTGATCAATTGGAGGGAACAAAGATAACTTGAAATCTCTCCAAAAGGTTTGGTTCGAGGGAATTCAGCATATACAGTACTCACTTGCCTTGTCATAGCCGAATACTTCACAGTAGTTTGTAATTAGGTTTCAAATTGAAATAGTATGAGCGATAGATCATATCACATTGTTTAAGTGTGTCCTTGTTGAGAGGAAAACATTAAAATGTTTCCCCCCTTCTCCTGGATCCTGGGAATTTCTGAATGGGTGCCTTTTGAATCAAGCCCAATTGATTGCTTTTTCCAAGGTGAGTCAGCAACCTCCGGAATACAGGAATACAGGACTTCTACTGTATTATTTTGTAATATTGCATCTTCATCTGCTTATCTCGTGTGGTGTACCTCAGGGGTCAATTTTGGGCCCTATCCTATTTTCTCTTCATAAGCTGCAACTGCGGCTCCTAATCGGTCAGTTTGATGGTGTCTTTTACCAGTGTTATGCAGACAATACTCAGTCTCAGTAAAGCCATCATGGTACTGTAATTTAATCACTCTGCATAAATGTCTTACTGCTATAAAAAGACTGAATGGAGCACAATTTGCTACAACGGAAGACTCTTGTTGCCCCGAATCACATAACTGAGAATATCAGGAAATGGCCTGTTGGCACCGAATATCAAAAAGGAATCCAGAAACTCACAGAAACTATAACTTTTGACCTACTTTTCAAGTTTGAGCAAAATGTTCGGTTGTTAACTCAGTCCTGCTTTTTCCTGTTGAGATTACTAAAATTTGTTTTGGCTTATGTTCCCTTTATCTGGAGAAAATCATCCATGCCTTTGTCTCTTCACACCTTAACTATTGCTATACCTTATACACTTAGTTAAACCTCCAATAACTGTCTGCAATTAGTGCAGAGTTCTGCTGTAAGGCTACTGACTGCTCGTGGATCTCACATCTCTCCTGTTTTGGCCTCCTTGCTCTGGTTCCCAGTTAAATATTGGATTAACTTCAAAATTCTTATTACATATAAGGCTTTGCTTGGCTGTGCTCCTTTATACATAAGTGAACTGCTGATGCCATATACACTGGTAAGGCCTCTCAGATTGACTGATCAAGGTATTTTGGTCATGCCTCAATCAAAACAATGGAAATCAACCTTGTGACTGTAATTGTCGTGCATTTACATTTTATCAAAATGTTCATTAATGTACACTTGTCACCTATCGAACAAATAAAATAAAATGAAATGAAATGAAAACTAAAATCTAGAGGTGACTGTGCTTTTTTTCTGTTGTTGCTGTTTCTTTCAAATGTTTTGTGAAGCACTTTGTAATTCCGGTTTTGAAAATTGCTATATAAATAAAGATTAACTTACTTACTTCTGTCTTATGACAATAAAACAACACTTAATTTTATGATTACTAAATTCTCAATACTCCTATAACGTTATGAAGTCTTCTTATACCATAGTACAGATAATGATGTCTCCAAGTGATCTGCTGTCATCTGGTATCTGTGTTTTTTAGGTCTGGTTGGTGCATGTGGCATCTCAGTGCTGTGGAATCTGATCAGAGTTCATCTATTCATTCAAACATGCAGGTGAGTTTACTTTTTTTGTTTGAGAGAGGAAAATGTTTAAAGGATTTCTGAGTGCTCACACCAGATCAGTATCTGTAACTGTGTTCATATGTGGGTTTCCAGATCAGTACAGTACAGAACATTACAATGATTCTCTAACTGTTTGTTCCAAACAGTGATTCTGAAACTGATAATGGAGGGAAACAGGGGTCATCTTCAGCAGGCAGGTCACCGAGAGAGCACTGGAGGACAGCGTTCCAGTTCTGGTGCCTCACTGTCCTCCTTTCTCTGATGGGCTTGCGAGTTTCTTCACTGATAGTGCTGGAGTTTTCCCTCAGGGCTGTTTCTTCCTGGATCACAGCAGGACTGGTGAGTTCTTCTGACACACAAAGAGAGTTTGCAAACAAGAAGTTGTACATGGATTTGTCTTAGTTTACATATATAACAGAGGATGCTTAGATTTGTTGTTGAGTTCATTGTGTTATATTGAACTGCCCCCATTCATCCACCCTCTTCAATCTCTATATGCAGGACACCCCTGGTAGAGGCCCCCAGCTGCTCCTCATCCAGTGCCAGTTTTCTCTGGGTTGTGCCCTCACCTGCATCGTTGTCTTCCTCCAGCAGGGGGCTCCACACCGCTCCCTCAGCTTGTTGCTGGCAGCAGGGCTCAGCTGGGCTCTGGCGGGCATCTGCCACAGTCTCCGGAGTCATGTGGCAAGTCTCTACCCTTTGCATAGCAGAGAGCGCTACTGTGGGAAGTGTATCACCCTCCTGACCTCTGGATACACCATACTAACTTCACTGCAAAGGGTGGTTGTCTTAGCCTTTGCAATAGCATCTGTGGCTTCCATTGCTATTGTGTATGACCACTTCCTGTCCCAAAAAGATGCTCTAAAGTTTTGGACTCCTCTGACTCTCTGCTACACTATGCTGTTGGTCTATATGCAAGGTAAAAGAATTTGGAGATGGAAGAGGTTCCTTTTCCTCTTTTACTTTGAGAGATATAAGTGGAGAGATACAAGTGGAGAGAGATAGAGGTGGAGAGATCTAATTAAGAGAGATATATAATTAAGTCATAAAAACCTCTTAGCATTGCTATTAAGTACATATATTTTTTCTTTTTTGTTACACAGAGGAGCAACATCGCCAGACTGTTGCAGAGGCCTTGTTGCACTCTGTGGTGGTGCGTCTAGGGGGCTTGTTAGTGCTCGTGCTGATGGTCGGTCACTGGTCTGATGTTCTCCATGTCCTCATCAGTTTCCTGGGGGAAGCGGTTTGCCTGCTGCCCTCTCAGGATCTACTGCAAGCAGTATTAAAGGTCTGTGGGAAACATACACTTCTTCATCATAGTAACACTGCTCTTACTAATACTAGATTGTCTTTTCATAATTTTATTCTTGTTTACTCATGTAATTGTTTCTATGTGTTTAGTGTTTATTTAAATATTTCATTGTTTTTCTCCATCTGTAGGATGAAGAAGAAGAAACGAGTCTGAGCAAATCTGAAGAGGACTCAAACTCCAGTTACATAAAGTACACGCACAACACCAGACAGTAACTGTGGTCTACTTCAAATACCAATGGCCACCTCTAATGTGAAGATATACTAATATGCAATGTTACCATTAATAACATAATGTGTTGCTGCTATGCTTGGCTTATTTGGCATAAATATAGTGATGGTTATTTATTTCTCAGAGCTGTTTTGACCACAAAGAAAGAATGTACCATTTTACACCATACAGGAACTGCTCTTTGCTCAGTTTTCTTTCCCTTATTAATGAGGAGATTATGAGTTTCAGCGTGTGTGATTCAAGTGAGTAATTGTTACTCTATGTATGTAACAGAAAACAAATACATGAAAAAGACTTCATATTGTACTGTATTGTATATTGTGTAGTTATAATGTTTTTCTATAGTGAGCCAGCATAACCCAATCAAACTTGTGATACAGAGGGTAGATTTAAGTATTCGCAGAATGGAATATAACTAAGCAGAAAGTTGATGAAAGGCAGCTAAACTGTAATAGCAGTGAATAGCTTAGGACCCCACAAGCACAGGGTGAGGTGTTACATTTATCATTTTCATTTCTTTCCCTTTCCTTTATCTTATCTTATCATGTCAGTTTATACTAACGGTTGATCAAATTAAAAGTTGTGTTGTTAACTCCACCGTCTCAGTTTTAGAGGTTTTAATGAAGATCCTGGTTGTGGGGGGGAGGAGCCTGGGGGTTGTGTCATCACTAGGCATGCTCCCTCCTGCAGCTCTGACATCACTGCAGCATTCCATTCCTTAGACCCTGGAACAACAGAGACCCCCATCAGTTCCCTCGTCCTGTATCCCCTTCGCCAGTTAACCCTCTCTCACACATTCCTGTCTCACTGTTCTTTCATGATGACCTACATCCATCTCTACCTTTTACTGCACATTAAGGTTTTATTAAACTTATCTTTCTGTACCCTTCTTCAACATTCACTTCCTCCTTCTTCTAGCTCCCATTGAGGGAGTAGACTTCACAAGGGTCGCTCCTGAAAACACCCAAATATTTGCTGATCAGCAGAGCTGATATTGCCAGACACTCTGTAGAGTGAGCAAACACAACAAAGCAGCTTGTTCATGGCTCTCACAGACATCACTCACTGTTTCCCCCTCTCCCTCATGCACCACAATCTCCTCTTGCACAATGCCCTGATTCATTGTACTGTAATGTTGTTGCTTTTAGTACAAAGGCTGATCGAGAGTTCGACTAGATGGTCAGAAGTCCTTCTCATATAATAATCAGCTAGTGTGTTGGATGTTCAATCTGCATGCCAGCAAGGCATAAACCAAAGTAATGCATGTGACACTGATAGTAAGTCAAGGCTAAAGACTAAGTGATATAATGTAGTGGGGGAAGGGAAGAAGGAAAGAGGGAGAAGAAAAAAGAAGGCAGACTCAATGAGGGAGGTAGGGAAAATAAAGCTGACAGAACAATAAGGGAGAGCTGCAAGGGAGAGAGAGAGAGAGGGGGAGAGGAACAGTGGACAGTTTGAGATAGAGGGTTGGTGGAAAAGGCAGGTACAGTCACATCCTGTTGGATTTCAAAAGATAAAGAGGTGGAAAGAGGGAGGGGGCTGTGTTTTATCTATTTATGGGTGAGCACTTACTGTGATACTGTAAAATGCTTTTTGTAAAACTTTGTGTGAGTATGTGGATGTGATTAGATTGCACAGCTGTTGCATGACTTGGTGTGTGTGTGCATGTGTGTATACGTGCCTGTTTCCAAGTGTTCATACTGGATAGATGTGTCATGTTTTTTTACTGCAGTTTGCCAGAGATTAACTGTTCACCTTTTACGGTTGGGAGGAAGGTATTGTCATCCAGCCAGAGAGGGAGGAGGGGTCGATGGAAGAGAGAGTTTGGGAGGGAGGTACAGAAGGAAAAGGAGTGGCTTTCTGTAGATAGTTGCCCTTTCTACCGGAGTAAGTCCTCTCAGTGGCAGCTTAGGGAAGAAAACAGAGAAATAAACCAAAAGTGTTGAAATACAGCAAGGAAAAGAGAAAGAAGAAAAGGAATAACTTCAGACCACATTTTTCTCTCAGGTATGTAATGGCAGCTGATATGATTCTGAGTGGTTTAAAGGAAGACAGATGATTTAGAGTCACACTATTATGCCTCTAAAACAATTCATTATGGGATGAGGGCCAATGAGAGCTGTGAGTGTATGTATTCTTCTCTGTAGTGAGAGGGAGTGCTCCTTTAAAGTTGACTAAGTGGGTGTGTACACTTTGATTAACTATTATATAGATGGTAGAGTTTAAATGTCACGTTCAACAAATGCATTTAGATATATACTGTGTATATATATAAGATATTGTCAGGTGCTGTTTCTATGATATGTCTCACTGTTTTTAAGCATTACTATGAAACAGTAAGTGCTATAACAGCCAGAAGTCTACTCAGTAATTCCCTCTCTATTTCTTAGTCTGTATGTGGATGGTATATGGACATGGCATCAGCAGCTTCACCAAAAAGGATGGTGTCCTCTGTCTTCATCACTCTGGCATCTCCTTACCGAGCCACTGTGACACAGCAGCAGCATGCCCTCCAGACTCACAATGCCCCCGCCAGAGACAAGCAGCACACGGCTGTGCGGGTTAACCCAAGTGACAGCATCTACGCACTCAGTCAAAGACGTAAGAAAGAGGGTTGTTCATCATCTGAGTCATACGGCAGCGCAGACAGCTTAGGTCGGGCTCATACAAGTGCCCTGGCCAGAGCCTCAGACGTGAGCCCAACAGCCACTCAGCCTGGATTCAGCCAAGGAGAGCTGCAAAAGGACAAAGAGGACAGGGGTTCTGAAGGTAACAGGGAATAGTTATTAATCATAAAAGCTGTTTTTCTGTGTAGTTGCAGATTGGCTTGAAAATGCCCTGTGTTTTCTCTGTCCAGCAGAGCTTTTTCATTCACCTCCCTTGCTGCCCTCATCACCAGGAAGAGTCCTCTCTGGAGATTCAGCACCTCCACTGCCTCCCACTCCTCCTCCCCAAGAGGCTCTCTCCCTCCCTTTGTCTCCAGGCATAGCACAAGTTTATAACAAACAGGTATGCAGTGCTCTTGTCTTGCAATGCTGCTACAATTCAATCACATTCATATTACCTATATCTAACCCATAACCACCGTCAGCTACTGTTATACTATTTTAGCTTACTCACGCTGAAGGAAGACAACTTTCCATGACTTTCACAAACGCTGTATGGTGTTGGGCAGTCGTTATAAGGAATCATCTGCAAAACAGATTCATAGAGGAAAAACAGCTGTCTTTTAGATATGGCTAAATAAAACAACATTGTGACCTATACTCATTTGCACTTCAAAACAAGAATACGTTCCAACCAGTTGATATGTCTAAGAAACTGCCATTTCGTGACCTCCGTGACAGCTGCATCTCTCTGTCGAAGCAATGAAAACACAGACCAATAAAGCTGGCTGAGTTGGAGCAGGAGATATATGCTGCCTTTCCCTTTCTTGGTCACAGGGGGATTTATGTATTTTGCTGAGAGCACTCACAATGCATGGGGCCCCTTCAATAGCATGAACTGTATTCCATCACTATCCAGAAAGGGAATACAAAAGAAATATTTGTAGATATCTATGCTGTTGAATGTGTGGACAATTGTATGCACCTATTACTATGATTGGCAACTTCTGTATATATTTTGTTTGTGATGTCAATGTCTTAAATAAGGGATTTTACTGCAGATTACCTGTTTTCCTAATAATCTGATTTATTTAATCCCTTAAGTGATACGCCAGTTTTGGATTTCTGCTTAGTTACAGGTTCTCCTTGCCATATAGGGGCCATTTGGGGAAATTACTATCAGATTCCAGACCTGGCTGAGACTGTTATAGAGAAAACACATATTACAGATTTAGGGCTTCAATGGCTTAAGCTTTAGAATATTTGTTAATTGAAATGTGTCTCAGCTTTTGAAAAGCTTGAGCTTGCTCAACTATGAAACTGAGGTCAGTTTTAGGCTGGTAGACATCCTCAGCTGCACTTGATTGCATTTATGGTTAAAGATTATCCTAAAGACTTTCTATTGGAAAATAATCTCTTAATCAAAACGTGTATAAAGATTTGTGGCAACATTTTTAAACCATCACTACAATTTTCAAGGCGCCAACAACCTATGTGCCAGGAGAATCCATGGATATGTTTCTGTCCGATGTTTTCTATGCTACAAAGAAATTGGCGTGGAAGTGATAGTCCTTGCCTTTTCTGAAATATGATGTGACAGTACAATACTAGTACATTTTACAGTACAATTTAGTATTAATAATGATGGTGCTCTTTATTCAAGCTGGAGACAAGAACACCATCTAGTGGGGGGGATCAAGACGAACAATCCCACGACATCCACAAAAATGGACAGGATATGACTCAAAGGAGTAATGGTAATTTGTTTACATTTTTACCACCCAAGTCTTGAACTATTCATCTTTGACAACACACATATTATAACATGCTTTGACGTTTGATGTTTGTATACTACGCAGATGTGTGCGGCTTCTGTCGGAAGACTGTGGCTCTTAGTGAACCTGCAATAGAGGCCTTAAATAGGACTTACCACGACAGTTGCTTCCAGTGTAGATATTGCCACATTCCATTGGCTGGTAAACAGTACTACAACAAGGCAGGAATCCCACTCTGTGAAGACTGCTACCAGGTAGGGACAACTTAAATACACCTTCCTCAACAGGATGTAATCAAGTTTGCCAGTACAAATACAAAACGTTTTAACCAGAAAGTGTTTTCAATAACCACATGATCTCTCTCACTAAGGCCAGTTTGGAACTATGCTGGGCATGTGGTGAAGTTATCAAACATCATGTGATCCGTGCACTGGAGCGAGCATACCATCCTGCTTGCTTCACCTGTACAACATGCAATCAACAAATTGGCGAGCAAAGATTTGCCCAGGGAGAAGTTGGGGAAGTGTATTGCCTACAGGACTACTACAGGTATTAGAATTGAAAATGATCACTTAAAAGCCTTGGGATAATATACTGCCTCAAAGCAATCAGAGAGTACCCGGTAAATGGAAATGCAATTCTAAGCAAAAAGACCCATGGGCAAACTGTGTTGTATATAAAGAAAATGAACCTTTTAACTGTGATGATGAAACTAATATTCAGTTTTCTCTTGAATTTGGTCCATGAAGGAAATATGCCCCACAGTGTAATGCGTGCAAACAGCTAATCATTCCAAAAGAAGATGGCACTGATAGCTACACTGTAGAATGCCTGGGACGTTCCTTCCATGAGGACTGCTACCGATGTGAGGTAGGCGTTGTGTGCAGATGTTCAATGCGTGGAAACACACACACACACACACACACATGAATCAGTGTCAACTCAAATTATCAGTGCTAGTCTAAAATCTGTGTTCTTGTCTGCAGATCTGCGTCATACACACACACACACACACACACAAATCAGTGTCAACTCAAATTTTCAGTGCGTCTAATGTCTGTATGCTTGTCTGCAGATCTGCGTCTCACACACACACACACACAAATCAGTGTCAACTCAAATTTTCAGTGCGTCTAAAATCTGTTCTTGTCTGCAGATCTGCGTCTCACACACACACACACACACACACACACACACACACACACACAAATCAGTGTCAACTCAAATTTTCAGTGCGTCTAAAATCTGTTCTTGTCTGCAGATCTGCGTCTCACACACACACACACACACACACACACACACACACACACACAAATCAGTGTCAACTCAAATTTTCAGTACTAGTCTAAAATCTGTGTTCTTGTCTGCAGATCTGCGTCATCCAGCTCTCTCCTGAGCCAAATGACCGTGGCTGCCATCCCTTGGATGGGAAGGTGCTTTGCAAATCTTGTCACCTGACCCTGGTTTCTGCCCAGCACTAACACTGGCCTCATACCCCAGGATGAGATGTAACTAATGGGAAAGTAGTGGGAGTCCTGGTTCAAGAAGATTGGAGACTGTCCATGAGCATTTTAAGACTAGGACTTGGGAATATGAATGTCACAAACTTCTTTTTTTAATAGCATAATAACTAGATATGGTTATTTTTTACAATATATCATGCTTTCTAATGTGTCTCCTATTCTTCTTTTATACTTGATTATTTTGCACTTATTAAACACTACGACATGCACCAAAGATATTTATGCAACAAAAAATTGCAAAATCAATGTGGTAAATGTTCTTTTTTTAGTCTCAGTTTTGTACATCTCACCCAATATATCCCAATGAGTATAATGTTTTATATAACAAATAAACTAATATATTTTATCTAGAGTCTGGTACCAATTTCCCATATTAACATTGCTTTCAGGTTACAAATATAATGCCAATTAAAAACAAAGAAAAAAGATTACAATTTCACAGATGTGAAATTTACTTCACTGTTACTAGTTAGCAGAAAAGTAAATTAAATTCACTTCTCTTGTAAAAATGCAGACCTATGTCGAAATAAAGAGTGCACTGTTGATTAAGTGCAGCCTTTTATCACACTGGCAGGCAGAAACCTCTGGGCTCAAGGCTGCAGAGACTTGATGACTGAATATGGTCACTTCAAAATGGGATGATTTTGATTGACTATTTCCTTACTCAGGTCCGTTAAGGTAACGCAGACATAACAAATAACCTTCAGGTCACTGATTCAACTCATAACTTACTTATTATTGGAGGCTATTGTTCTTGCAAGGATATATTTGCTCCAGTCTTTCACAAAACCTTGCCAAATATAAGAATTGTAGTTTCAGATTTTTGATACCAAAACAAAGGGTTGAGATTAGATTTTAAATAACATAAAACTGAAACCTGAAAAAATAATAGGCTGGATGTTGAATGTTTTCCTCAAATACAAAGTAACAAGCATAATGTAATGCATCTAAAATAATTAATTATGACCCAAATTGTGAAAGTGTTGTTGGTTTAAAAGTGATCACTCCTACATTTTGAACACAAGTGGAGTTTCAGTGGATCCAAAGGCTTATATTGTCTTTTGACTCACCAATTGACAAATGAATTTAACATTGCAATATCACAATCTACAGACTATAAAGAACTGAATTGCCCTGTTATTTTTGTTTTGTATTTCAAATTGACTCCTTTATTGAGTTATACTCCCATGTATAAAAAAACATTTATTAAAAACATTGTTCTGGAAAAGACTATTTCTTTGTCCTGTATGTTTGGTCTATGTTTTCAGAAAATAACATGTTGATCTCTTCATCCTACTGACCTAGAGATCCAATCTAGCAATGCAACTTTTTCCAACTGTTATTGAGCTTCATACTCAGCTAAGAGGACAGTGCTAAGTTATTTTCTCTGGATACATATTGCCATAATAGTTAACTAGCCTGTCCTTTATATGGTTTATATATGGTCCAAAATTACTTTTTGGATTATTTGGTGGTGTTTAAAGACCGTAACCTTTTTTTTCTGTCCATGCCAAGTTTAAAACTCATTTAGTAGGGATCAGTGGGAAATATGCATTGCCATCAGTGTTTACTGTATGTGCACAGTCCAACATGTTTGGTCTGTTCCCAGGAAAGCCAAAATTTATTTATTTATTATTGTACTAGTTTCATACATACATGTATACTGCTGCCCAAACTCGGCATCTATTGCCCGCCCAGCCGTCCTGGTAGGGGGATCCCTCGCTTAGTCGTCCCTCCCAAGGTTTCTTCCACTTTGTTTTGTGGGAGTTTTTCCTTGTCCTTTGCTGAGGGTCTAAGGTTGGGGGTGTTGTGTCAAACTTTGGGCATTGTGAAGCCCTTTGAGACTGTAATGGTGATTAAGGGCTATACAAATAAAATTTGATTGAATTTGATTGATACAATCATGCTTGAAAGTTAGTGAATCCTACAGGGGTTGGTCATTACCTCCGCCCAAGGACGAATTTTCATGACCAATTTTCATGAAACCCGGTGGAAGGGTGTAGTATCGGTCAACGACGACCCCCTGAAATTTTGGGGTGGATCCAAATCACAGGCCGCCATGTATACAGGAAATGAGTTCTAATTGCTTAATGCATCATCCGATTTTCATGATACCCGGTGGAAGGGTGTAGCACGGGCCAAGGAAGAGCCCATTACATTTCGGAGAGGATCTGAATCACAGGGCGCCACATAGGGCGCCACTTACACAGGAAGTGAGGTGTAGTTGCATCATCCCTTAGACATTCTACTTAATATGCATGTTCCCTAAGAGCTAATGGGCAAAATTTAACATGGCTGCCACTCAAGGTCAACGCAATGCCGCGTTGCAACGTCAAATTACATCATCCAATGGAGAGGATCTGAATCACGGGGCGCCGCGTACAGCGCCACGTGAACAAGAAGTGAGGTCTAATTGCTTAACGCATCATCCCTCTGACACTTAG
>CABFOS010054587.1:4915-15289 GCA_900660315.1 Diretmoides pauciradiatus | reverse complement strand
GGGAGACAGTAGCTCAGTCCAGAGGATTGCTGGTTCAAGTCCAACATGTATCAGTCAGACGGAGGTGGACTGGGGCTGGAGAGGTGCTGGTTCACCTCCTCAGCACTGGGGACATGTGTGTGTGTGTGTGTGTGTGTGTGTGTGTGTGTGTGTGTGTGTGTGTGTGTCTGGGCGTGTGTGTGTGTGTGTGTGTGTGTGTGTGTGTAGTTCAGGGCCTGTGTGTGTGTAGTTCAGGGCCTGTGTGTGTGTAGTTCAGGGCCTGTGTGTGTGTAGTTCAGGGCCTGTGTGTGTGTAGTTCAGGGCCTGTGTGTGTAGTTCAGGGCCTGTGTGTGTGTAGTTCAGGGCCTGTGTGTGTGTAGTTCAGGGCCTGTGTGTGTAAAAGAAATAACAATCTGAGTGATAAATTGAATTCCCCCTCTCGGGGATTGATAAAGTATTTTTTCTCCTTCATTTTTTAGCTGTACTTAGACTGCTTCAGTCCTCGTGCTTTTTCAGTAGTCTGTTAGCTGCTAGTTGGTCAGTTTGTCTTTGTAGCCACACCTTCAGGCCTAACTGTTCTTTATCCTTATATTTTGTTGATTCGCTGTTTTCATTTATTTTGATTCAGTTTGATAGTGTGCTATTTTACCAGCCTATAGCGTAAGCATATAAGACTAGTTAAGTGAGACTAGTTTCTGTTTGTGAGGTAGTTTCACCTGAGCTAGGCCAATTCTCTGTTAATTGTCAGGGTAGGGGCCTGCAAATGAAGGCAGTAGGGTGAACAAAGGCAACAGGGCGACTTTTTCAAGTCTGACTTCTCCAATCTAAGACTGAGTATTTCTCCTTTTAGATTTGGTTAGATATCTGTATATATTGTGGACTACCATATGTTTGCTTCCCAGTCCTGTCCTTTCCTCGTTCCGATGGTCGCATAGACGCTGGGTCGCTCCCAAGCACCGTGACCCCACTAATCTCATCTATCCTCTCTCAACTCTCCGGGAGTAAGTGGTAGCAGGGATGCTTTGGTATTGCCAGTCGACGGTGACAAAAGCCAAGTTCATCTCAGGCTACGCATCCTTTCTCTCCCTCAACTTTCTTGCTCTAACTGAGACTCGGATCACACCAGAAAACACCACCACACCCTCAGCTCTGTCAGATCTGTAGTCTTTCTCTCACACTCCCACGCCTGTGAGGTGAGGTGGTGGTACTGGCCTGCTCATTTCCCCAAAATGAAAATACTCTTGTCTCTTCTCCACATTTCCCCCCGCTGTCTTGTGGTGTTGTGTATCGCCCACCAGGACCCTTGGTGAGTTCCTGGAGGAGCTTGATAGACTAGTCTCGCACTTCCCCGACGATGGCTCCGGACTCATCCTTCTCGGTGACTTCAACACCCAGACCCAGAAGTTGGAACCTCTTCTTTCGTTCCTCTCCTCCTTTGACCTTTCTCTCTCCCCTTCTCACACAAGGCTGTAACCTCTGCCCTTCCTGCCCCCGAATCCTTCTCTCTCCTACCCTCTGATACTGCTACTGATCTTCTCCTCCCTACTCTTTCCTCTTCTTTGTTCCCTCTCTGTTCCCTCACCTCCAGGCCTGCACAGCCAACTGCACCTGCCCCTTGGTTGACGGACTCAGTGCGTACTGAGAGATGGAGCCTGAGAGTGGCTGAGCGTAAATGGAGACGAGCCAAACTCCCGGAGGATCTTCTTAACTTCCTATCTCTTCTTTCCACTTTTCCCTACTCTATTTCTACTGCTAAAGCTGCTTTCTTCCGCTCTAAAATTCTAACCTCTGCTTCCAATCCTAAAAAAACTCTTTGAAACTTTCTCTTCACTCCTCTAACCCCCACCCCCTCCGCCTACTTCCTCTCTTCTCCCTGACGACTTCGCCAACGTCTTTGATACGAAGGTGAACGATATCAGATCCTCTTTCCCTCACCCCCCAGTTGGAGCTCCATGCACCAACCACACCTGTCCACCCGCTCCATCTCTCCACATCCCATCTTACCCCATCTTGTTCCCCTCTCCCGTAACGAGGTCCTCAACCTTGTTACATCTACATCCACGTGCTCCCTTGACCCGGTCCCCTCCCCTCTCATTCAGTCTATTACACCTGAACTCCTTCCCTTCCTAACTCACCTCATCAACACATCTCTTGTGTCAGGATGCTTTCCCTCTGCTTTCAAGACTGCCAGCGTTACCACCCTTCTGAAGAAACCATCATTTTGAGGTGAAAAACTACAGACCAGTTTCCCCTCTAGCATTTCTTTGTAAAACACTTGAACGTGCTGTTTTTAATCAACTGTCTTCGTACCTCCACCAGAACAAACTCTTGGACCCCCCACCAGTCTGGGTTCAAGGTGGGTCACTCGACAGAGACGGTCCTCCTTGCAGTAACAGAGTCGCATCATGCAGCGAGAGAGAACTCTCTTCCTCTGTCCTGATACTCTTGGACCTGTCAGCAGCGTTTGACACGGTGAACTATCAGATCCTCCTCTCCACCCTCAAGGGGATGGGCATCTCAGGCTCTGCACTCTCCCTGTTTGCATCCTACCCAATCTCGGAACCCAGTGTCTATTATCGATAACGATAGTAGACTCTGGGATCAACGCCCACTGTGTCTGGGTTATCCGGTCTAGCCAGCGCATCCGAAGAACGACTTCCTCTTCAGGCCGCCGATCATTTAGTTTTTAGTTTTTACGGTAATTTTTGACATCAAACTTTTGCCATATCCTGCAGCAATCAAGCTAACACATCACGTTTGTCAAGTAAATACGTTAAACAAAGCAATCGGACTGTTAAATGACTCGCGGATAGCAACTTCCTCTTCCGGAGACCGGGCATCCGCCGGTCGTTTTACAGTGCAATTGCTATGTTTATTTATTTATTTATTTATTTATTTATTTTTGCTATGTTGATTGCTATGTTTAACGTATTTCCTTGACAAACGCGAGTACTACCCTAACTCTTCCTCTTAGCAGTTACTGTATTTATGTTTTTGCACTTTTACTTTAGCACTGGTTCTGCTTTTTAGAAAGGAGATGCACTTATGATTTGTGGTGACTATTAGTTCCCTTGACTACCTGTACGTTGAATGTACTTATTGTAAGTCGCTTTTGATAAAATCGTCTGCTAAATGATTGTAATGTAAAACAATTACTATAATGTAATCTTTCAAACACATACACACATAGGGGAGGAAAATCAATTAAAGTGAATACATTTTCTTATGGCTGAACTCCTATTTCATGTTACAGTACTCTGCAGAGAGAGATTATCCTCTCCAGCTGAAGCTGCAAATATGACAGTAGAAATATGGTATATGGTGATTGGGGAACAGCAGAGGAGGAATATCCACCCACTTCCACTTTATATGAATGACAGAGCTATAAAACAAATTCAATATTCTCTCCCTCGCTGTCTCACTCTCTCTGTCTTGTAATAAATCTTGCACCTATAGCAATCTTTCAGAGGCTAGCCTCTTTAATGGACCAAGCCTTTGCTTTCCATTTAGGTTGCTGGTTACCATGAACTATTGCTGCACCACAGGAGAAACCATATGATCATGTGATGACATATATTCATGTGATGAATGCCATCTCACATCCGCAGTCAGTGAGGATTTAATCTCAGACTGATTTTACAGTATCACTGTGAGCCTGAACACATACAAACAGCAAATAGAATTTATTTCTTCAGTAAAACCTCAATTACAAAGTGTGTAACCTTTTACACAAAGTTCCCACCTTCCCAAGTGCATCCAATAAATCATACACATACTGTAGCTTTCTGCTGACTCAGGGCCAAACCGAGTAAAATGCTTAAGATGCGTAGTTACAGTATGTTAGCGTTGGTTACTAGCATGTTCCCATATTTCCAGCCTGTGGTACAATTCAATACAAGTCATTCACATTTTTGTCTGTGATTAATCAGTTGAGGCTCAAAGTCATTGATTTTTTAACCATTTTTGCTCTGTACTATTAAGAGTGGAGTTATGCTCTAACCTCTCCAGCATTTATCTCTGCGCCACAGAAGTGTTCACACTATAATTGCTCTTCGTTTTTATCTGGATGATTGAATGCCAATTTTACACATCTCAGCGCCACAGCTTGTTGGCCATGCTGAGGTGTACTGTAGCATTTCTGAGTGACAGGGGAGGCAGCCTCAGATCGGGCCCAGGAGCTGCTGCTGCCATGCTCTCCCTCATTACACAAGGGAGGACGAGGACACCTGAATATATCCCAGACTAAATCACACCCATGGCAGTCAGGTGCTGCTCGCTTTAGGGTTGGTGTTGTTTTTATGAGCCCACGCCAAAGCGAAACATCTGATGAATCGTGTTCATCGTGAGTTGATACATGCAGGCTGTGAAGTACAGTATGTCTGAAGAAAAGTTCTAACCATGGTATGAGATGTGAAGTATCCTTAGCCATCATGAAAAACATTTAGACAAAGGCTCACATTTGACGCAGACAAAATTTGTATGAGTCTGATTCCAGTATTAACCCTTTGTCTCCTTATGAAATGCTCGTGCCCTCTGGAGGGATTCTGAATAACCACATAATTTTCCTATTTAAACTTTAACGATTTAGGAATGATTTGGTGACTGACATTGAATTGTAGTTAACCATTTAATTTTACTCAGATCAACCACATGGGTTGTAATTTACCTGCAAAGAAAGAACGATGGAGACAAATGGAAACAAACAGGCTTTTACCGCATACAGCCGAAGTGGTGAGCATGATGGATGGTCAACCAGCAGAACTCTGATTACTCTGCTAAAGAACAATACTTCATTTCCATAAAGTGAATAGTCTCATTTATTAAACCTCAACGGTGTCATTGGTTTACTATGGGCCAATAGATGTTCAAACTTTTGGTCCATTTGTCATTTTCAAAGAGTTGTTCTCTAGTTTTGTTGTGAAAGGCCATAAGTTGTGATAAGCACTCTGTCTGAGTGAACATCCTCCATTCTTTGCAGGCAGATTCAATCGTGATGCCGAGAATTACCTTTCTAGGATTTGCAGTAACGCATCAAACTTTTGTTTTTTAATCAGGAGACGAATTAAAGAATAATGCCCCCCACCTCCATTCTCCAGTGCTTCCTACACTTGACAGATGTGTGTGTGTGTGAGAGAGAGAGAAAGTGTTTGTGTGTGCATACCCGTGTACACATACATTATTATGTCTGCATAAATGTCTGTGGATGAATTATTCTGACTTAACCTATCTTATTTTGATGAGTTAAATTTAGTATTACATATTTGCTGCAATAATTAGGTTAGTTAGTTATGTTTTGCATCAACTACGATGCTCATAATGTTTTATGCAAAGTTCCAACCTTAGAACATACATTCAATAAATCATATGCACAGCTTTCTGTAAAATGTTTGCACATACAATAATGAGCAGTGGTGCTCATTGGTCACTATCTTTCCCATGTCCCCAGTGTAGTTCAATACAAGTCATTATTTGCCTTTTAGTTGTTAGTGAAGGTCTCCTAATGACGTACATAGAATTTTCACTTCATTGTGTCTCCATCATCTAATGGAAGTATTCAAAATGTCATATCTGCTATTTGCTTTTGGAAAATCTGTGAGACTATACAGGTTAAGTGGCCTGAATAACTTATTTTTTTCTCTATTGGTTGTTAAATATAGTCAATGTTAAAAGATAATATTGCTTATTGAGCTAATATAATAGGAGGCAGAGAGAGAAGGGGTAGTGGAGCGACTATAGGACAGTGCTGCTTTGTATTCGTGCCTCATTCATTAACTCAAACAGTCACACTGCTGCCAAATATGCTTCTCTGCCCGAGTACTCAACGGCCACATACATCCTGTTGAGAGGACCGTAGTGACACCATACATCACTGTGTTTTCAGCACAGCCGTCAGATGGCCTCGGTGCTTCTTAACAACAGTCTGGGAAGCCTGTTAGTTTTAATGTCCTTCCACCTCCATTAATCTGTTTCCTGGCTTAACTCACCTGCTGCAGACAGCGACTTGGAAAGTAAGACGACTAATTAGATTTCCCCCAGCAATAAAAAGAAGGTATAGGGAGGAAATGGAATATGTTCCTCCAAAATAATTGTGCCAAGGATACTGGCAGCGATAGCTCCCTGATATATTCCTGCAATTAAGCAAAGAGCCTTTGTCACATTCCACCTCTTTCCTTCCAGCATGCCACTGCATTGTAAGGATCTTTCTTGTCATTTGTTTATTGGAGAGAGGTGTAGAATATGGTCACTAACTGAAAGAATACTGAAACACTCCTATATCATCAATGACTATATGCATCGAGCACTATTTCATGCCTGTATGATAACGTCTACCTTTTTCATCCATTTCCTTCTATATAATACCTTCTATAGTGCCAAAAATCAAAGACACTGCTGCCTTTGCTCCAGTGTCCTGTGATCATTTATTCTGCCGCCTAGGGAGCTGCCGCGTCACATCGTCACGAGCGCCCACAGCACAGTGGGTGAAGCCATCGCCACTGCTATTTTCCACTTTTGTTTATGATAAAATCAGGTAGTTGCCACTTCTACGAGTCAGCCTCTCTATGCACTAGTTCATTATGCGGAGATGATTGGCCGTCGAGGAATAATGAACTTATTATTATAGGATTTAGGTGTAAATGTATTCGATAGATAAGTTACATTCCTTCCCTCGCTCAGTTGTTCGCTGAAGCTTCAAGATACTGGAGTTATTTTGCTTCAAAAATAGCACGGTTGGTCAGAAAAGATTCGTCAAAGATGAAGCCACGCAAAGAGCCAATCATTTTCCCCATTATTTTCTCTCATCAGGTATTTAGCTTTTGCCAGACACACATTAGCCAATCTAAGAAAGAAAGGTGGTTGGATGGAGGTGGTGGTGTGGAAAATAAGTCAGCAAAGTCGTGCTGCACTGTTGAAAGCACAGAGTTCCTTTTGAATGTTTTATTATATACTATTATAGTAATGTTGCTGGATAGTTTTCCAGCCTTTTTTTGCCACAACAAATATAATTTATTTTCTAAAAACAATACTTTTCATACATGGCAGTCTCAGTCTGGGGTTATAATTCTCTAGTTGTTTGTGCCTTTTATCCTCCACAATGAGTCACGATGACTCATATTCAATTTGAAGGTCTTTTTGCAGAAATTATAATTGCACAAATGGGATGTTTTTTTCTTGAGGCACTTCTTTGGAGGAAGAACCTTGAGAGCACATTTCTTGTTCACTCATATTGCCACATTTGTTCTTTACAGTAGGTTTTCATATAATGTTTTTTTTGTTGCTGGGGAATTTCCAGAGAGGAGACAAAGTTTCCATTACCCAGCATGACATCTACAGGCTGATCTCTGAACAGTTATTGATCCTCTGGAGGATAAAGGGATGATGTGTGTGTGTGTGTAATTGCCTCTGATGCTACTATAGTATAAGAGAAATGACTAAATAGTGTCTTCTGGGTCAAGTCAAACGAAATGATTCACCTGGATAATCAAATGCTGTATACGCGGATTTAACACAACCCCTTTGGCACCGTCATTTATGCTGCAGCGGTTACACTATACACAGCTTAACACGAGGTAACTCATAGGTACCATGATACACATTTTCTCTTAGACATCACCTTACAGAGGAACAGATTTCTCTACTTTCCCTCTGTGACATTGTATTAACTCTGTGGCAGTGAGCAAAAGTCTTTTGTGGCTGTGCATGTGTGTGTGTGTTTGTCTGTACATGCGTTTGTGTGTTTTTGCCACCATCACGAATGCTATTGCACAAACGTTCCCCTGTGCAATGTTTACTGAATATTTTTGCAGTTTTTTAAAGATTAATACTGCTACTTTTGGTTCGAAGCTGCTCCAATATTTTGATATTTAATATATTTACATTTAAATCATGCATTTTCATGCAGTAGATTCATATCCTCACCTCCAACATATCAGCGATGTATAAAATCGATAGGCTGAATGTATCAGCGAACCGACACCGTAACTGCACCTTCTGTCACTAAAATAGCTATGGCATATGGGCACTGAAGTGAGACAGGTTTTATTAGCTCCTCAGTCATACTGTTCAGTAGAATGAGCTTCTGAATGTAGTATACGCTCAAGTCAGTTTACGGTAATCAGTAACGTGGCGTTCAGCACAAGAATTTAATCTGGAGAGGAGTCAAGCGAAAGCTCCAAGTAAATAACTGTTTTTCTGTCTGAAAGAAGTTTGAGGGGAGCACTTCTACTGATCCAGGTTGTACTTTGTTTGGAGTACTTTATGTTACAGTACCTGACTATTACTGTTACAAGCTTATGAAACCTGATGGACTTCACTGCAAACTGTAATACAGGTGCACAGATCATATGCCAAATATCAAAGTGGTTTAATGAATGTGAAATGTATGGAGGGATTTGTGGAAGGTTTGTCAGCTGTCTGTGCACTGACAGAACACTGACAAGTATCTGTATCTGCAAATAACTAACAACTAATTCATATAGAAATAGTTTCACCTCAAAACTACTGACCTGTTTTTGCTAGTATGTATAGTATAGTAGTATAGCCTGGGAAAGGAACACGACAGGACACAAACTAAAATTTGGGATATTTATTTCTGATTATTCTATGGTGCATCAGTTTCTGGTTTAAACCGATGCACCATAATCCTCCCAACACAGTAAAAAAGGAGACATAAGCCAAATCTCCTAACGACAGCAGCACATCTGGCAGAGTCTAAGGAGCTGTCACAGCAAATCTGTTCAGAGACAGACACAATGCCGGTAGCTGTCAGATTTGTTCTACTGTATACCTGTTAGGACTCAATGCACACTATCTAAAAATACCGCATCACCCATGACATTCACTCAGGGGATGTTAGTGTTGGATCATTCAAGTGAGTGCATCTGCTCTCATTTTACCGCTGCTGGTTTAGTGAGAGGAAAAAAGAGGGGAATAATGAGATTCTCACAAGATACATAGCCCCCATAGTGATGTTTTGTCTGAACAAAAATGTTCGAGCAGTGAGAGAAAGAAAAGAAAGGCTTGTTAAAATAATTTGGTTTGTTTTCGTTGTATCTTTGTTGAATAGTTGTGTTACACTGAACAAAAATATAAACGCAGCACTTTTGTTTTTGCTCTCATTTTTCACGAGCTGAAATAAAAGATCTAAGATTTCTTTCTATGCACACAAAAGGTTTGTTCCTCTCATATGGAGTCTCCCGTTGAGCCAGGAAACGCCATGGCAGGCCTCCCTCTCTCTGTCCAGCTCTCTTACGTCCCCTGCTGACAGATGTTTTTTCTGCAGAACAAACAGCTGCTTTCTCTCTTGGAGGATGACCCGGATGTTTCTGAACCACTTTGGAGCATGTTCACCCATAAGCAGCACCCTCAGAAAGCACCGAGGACTGTTGGTGCTGGACACCTTTGGGTGCCAAACCGCATGGCTGTATTCTCCAGTATCCTCAACAGTTTGGCCTGAAGTCTGGGTGGCCTGGTTGGGTTACATTACATTATTCATTTAGCAGATGACCCTGAGACTGAGAGTCTTATGCTCTACCTACTGAGCTAACCAGGTGTCTGTGGACTCACAGGGATGCTCAGTTTTGGGAGTGTAGTCAGGATCAGCTCCATGTCCTGGACCAGGTTGGACCTCCACAAGGATTTCCCCTGGTGCTAGACTTGGTCCAGTGGCTTTGGAAGAGAGGAGCTTGGTGCTCTGACTCTCTGCAGGATCATCCTGAGGGAGTTTGGCTGGTTGGGATGTTTTAGACACATACATGTCAAACAGGCATCGTGTCCAAAGAAACAAGGTGATACAAACTCAGCTCTCTCGATGAATTGATAGAGGTAGATAGTCAAGTAAGTGGTGGCTGCTGAAGACATGGAATTGGTTGAATTAATGACTTTCTTTCATCATTTCTAAATGTAGTTGAACCTGGAGAAAGCGGACAGCGCTGAGGTTGATGATAGGAGGGAGTTTGTTGACCTTTTGGAACAAATGCTCCAAATGGATGCCAGTAAGAGGATCACACCCAGTGAGGTCCTCGCTCATCCATTTATTACCATGAGCCACCTCACCAACAGCTCCCACCACAGCTCTCAGTAAGTGTGTGTGTGTTGTATATGTGGCGTGAGTCCTTATATTACTACTTTCCACATAGGTTATCAGACAAGGGTAGGCACTGTAGCTGAATGATTCATAAATTGATCAACTAATTCACCAATATTAGGGCTAACGTGTCTTCTTTGAGCACATATGGGTCTCTGGACCAGGTCTCCAGCTCTCAGCCCCTCAGTGAACTGGCTCACCTGGCTGTGATAACTGACGAGACTCCATCGCTGGACACCACAGAGGAAGGAATCACTGCTTGCTCAGTCTGAATTATATAAACAGCAATAATTTACCGTTGAAAAATTGAC
>CABFOS010054447.1:0-11323 GCA_900660315.1 Diretmoides pauciradiatus | reverse complement strand
AACAAACAAACAAACACAAAAAAACCTTAATGGGTCCATTTCTAACCTACAGGTGTCCAGCTCCGTGTTTGGTTGGACAAAGCTGTGTTCCCTGTCTGGAGCCCAGTTTCATTTAACATTTGTTAAATTAATAAATTAATTTACATTTGTTAAATAAATGAATGAACTAACGCTGCGTGAAAGATTCAGTCTTAATGGTACATGCTCTACCAAGTGGTCCTGCTGGTCCGGTCAGCAGCTCCTCACATCTCAAATCACATCACAATAAAAGTCGGAGAAGATTTCCAAATAGGCATTATTTGGATAAACTGGCCACATATTGGGAGTCGACATGGTTTTACTTTCTCGCCTGAAAAAATATTAAAACTTAATAAAACTGACATATTAACAGCTTTTAGGGATTTTGAGTGACAGGAGCGGCCCTCGTGACGCAAGGGTAAAGGCCTCACAGCTGGTGACGCAAACAGGAAGTCCTCTGTAGACTAGACCGTCTCAATTTGGTTCTGCATTCGTAGACCGCGAGGCTGATTCGAAGGACGTGGTCTACGCGGTCTAGCCTATGCAGTCTTAAGGCTGCAGACCCTGAATTGGGACACAGCCATAGTGATAGTGCAATTTAGAAATTAATGAAGCCACTTTCTGCAGATTTTTCTACAGAATTGTCAAACAAGAAAATGAATAAAAAGTCCTTTGTTTGGGTTGTGTCTTTTCTATGTGTGTTTAGTCAGGTAAATCATTTGAGGTCTTGTGTGGGTGGGTGGGTTGGTTGGTGTGTGAGTGTGTGTGTGTTGTAAATTTTAAGATTCATCACCATGATAATATTGCTATAGATCTGGGGGCATATTCCATCTTTCTTTTTCTTTCTCCCCCCCCCATTAGTTCAGCAGTTGGTCTCAGTTGAAACCCCTAATGTTCTCTTCTCATGTCTCTGTGAAAGAGAGAGCCATGATTAAACCTTCAGGACCAGAGTCCTGCTAAGGCAGGGATGGAGAAGGGCAGAACTGAAAGATGAAAGCCGCACAAAGGTAGAAAGAGTTGCAGGAGCGGGAATCCAAATAAAAGAGACAGAAAGAGAGTGAGGCTGGGAAAGACAAAGAGGCTTTTAAATGAAACAATTCCCTTGACATCTGGTTGAAGGGATAAACGTTTTATCTTTGTAGGATTGTACACCTGCGTCCGTGCTGCCATGATGAGCGAAGTGGCATGTCAGACGCTAATGAGGGACAAATATATGGCATTCTTCTCACGTTAGTCGTCATGGCATGTACTGAGCTCCATGATGTGCTTATAAAAGTCTAAACATGTGTGCATATACCTTGTAGTGGTGCACAAGTGTGTGTGTGTCTGTGTGTGTGTGTGTGTGTGTGTGTGCCTCAGGTGTGTGTTAGTGTTCACATCAAGTCTGCTCACATGCTAGGCCTGTCATCTCTTGTTCACACAGGCAGAAGTAAGTCAACCACAGTCCCTCTGCTGCTCTGACCCTTCTGCTGAGGCAAATATGTTCAAGTGACAGATTTGTATATAAAAATACTGCATCATGTAATTTATCCTATCGCACCCTACAGTACATATAGTGTCACCCATTAGCAAAACTGCTGTGGTGTCACCTTGTGTCACCTAATCGCTTTTTTTGTATTTATTGGGATTTAAATGATTGTGGTGATAATAACGATGACCATAATGGAGGTGTACGACAGTTACAGCAGCGTGTCATACAAACAATTTCTTTCTGTGATATTCTTCTTTTTCCATACTGTGATGGCTTTCATAATCTGCTGTTAGACTTATTCAGAGCATGGGAGAAATAGTTATCTCGCCCATCTCGCCCTATTTCGCCCATGCTCTGAATCAGGGTATTGAAAAGACAGCATGCCGTTGAAAGGCATATTTATTCGGAACAACGTTGACATTCAGAACTTCAGAAACACTTCTGAAGAAACACCCCTGAACAGAAACACTCCCCTTCTGGGCTAATAAAATGTTTTGAGACCTGCAGAAACACACACAAAACTTGTGAACAAGCACACAGACACACTCATGCAAACAGACACAATTACACGATTAGATTTAAGGTGGTGAAGAGAAAGTGTGATGTCTAGCTCTGATATGCCTTCACACCTGAATGTGTGTGTGTGTGTGTGTGTGGCACAAGCCTTAAGCCAAATTAAGCCAAAACATGGTATTGTTGACAATATCTCATTTTCAGATTGATTGGCCGCATTCCCAAAAGCCGATTGAAACTGGTTGTAGCTTTGATTTTAATATGTAGAAATTAGATGAATGTTTTTCCATTTCCAGTTTAATTTCATCATATTGCAATGATCAATTGCACACAAAGATACAAATAATTGTACTACGTATTCAATATTCTTATTTTTCATCTGCAAGCATTACTCTTGAAGAATCAATGCATATTTACCCATCACTTATCCCCCAATTCCAATTGTACTCATCAACACTGGAAATAAATATGCATATATCAACACACTGATTGCTGAGATTTAGACTTGTCAGTGTTCCCTTTGTTTGATAACATTATTTTTACTATTATAATAACAAAGCATAAAGCAACCAGTTCTGTTCAGTAAGCAGCACCTGGTCCTGTGATTTCAGTGCAGGTATTAGTGAGGATGCTGCTGAGGATGGCGGAAATTCTGCATTCTACTTCAAAACGCTCACATCTTCATTATAGAAATTATGCTATTTTCAACACTAATCTAGTTGATATTCTGGATCCATGTATTCTGTTTTGCTGAGAGGTTGCCCTAGCGAGGGGGGAGGCAGTAGCTCAGTCTGTACGACTTGGGCTGGGAACTGGAGGATTGCTGGTTCAAGTCCAGGGCGGACCAGTCAGACAGAGGTGAACTGGTGGCTGGAGAGGTGCTGGTTCACCTCCTGACCACTGCCCAGGTGCCCTTGAGCAAGGCACTGAACCCCCCAACTGCTCATGGCGCCATTAAGCGGCAGCCCCATCACTCGGACATCTCTCCATTAATACATGTGTGTAGGTCCTGTGTTTGTATGTGTGTGTATTTTGGGGCCTGTGTGTGTAAAAGAAATGACAATCTGTGAAACAAATTGAATTTCCCCTCTTGGGGATTAATAAAGGGATTCTTCTTCTCTTAAGTATGTCTTCAAGTGCTTTCTGACTTTGGGGACAGCCCTTGGCCCCTTGATACACACAAGTGTGAGTCAGACAAACTCACAACACGCTATCACTCCACAGCGTGTTAACACATACACATATGCACCCACACACTTATACACACACACACACACACGCACGCACATGCACCCGCAGGCATACACACACACACACACAAAGTTTTGAAGCCGTGAGGTTGAGAGGTACTCTGCCTCTGCAATTCTATTTCACACTTGGTACTCATGTACAGAATTTTTATGTGCACCTTTTCACTTAGTTACTGTGAGCATTTCTCATTTCCTTTATGTTCTTCAATTGTCTCTAGCTGTTCCTTCTCTCCCATCCTTTCCACTTCTCCCTTCTCATATCCTCCCATCTCGCCTCCTACTCTCCTTCAAGTTCAGTCAAAGTTCATATTGACTCAGTATTCTGCAGGTACGTTGTTCTTGCAGCATTTGAGGTTTGGGTGGAAAAACAATCAGTGGTGCCACAAGAAAAGGACAAACATAAAACTAAAACAAAGGACAGACCAGGCACATATTTGAACAATAAATACCCAAAACAGAACCACATCTGTTCCAAAGCCAGGTAACAGATTTCACTCTTCTGTTATCTCAACACTTACCCAGTTCCATGCTAAATCATAGAAATCTTCTCAGATGGAGGTACTGTACGGAGCCTAATGTGTATCTTTTTTATGGAGCCTTAGCATGACACCATTTGTATTAGCGCATGCCCAAGCCTGCTGAAGTTGGATGGATGGAGGTGCTGTATTAAGACAAATCACAACCCTCACTGCTCTGGACCCTGTTACGGGAATGATGTGCTTATGTAACCTTCTGGAATATCTAGACCTTTTCACTCAACCACTAAATTCCCTTCTCTCTCACTGGGGCATTATACACACGCAGATATGCACATATGGACAAATATGCACACACACGAGCGCACACACACACACACACAAACATATGGTGGCACACACACACAAACATATGGTGGTGTGTGTGTGCACTCACAAGTCCTTGTGTTTGACACACACATGCATGCACGCACGCACGCACGCGCACACACACACACACACACACCTATGCACCCGCTCATACATATATGCACAAACAACCACATATAAGCACACATGCTCTCACTCACTCATGCAACTCCACACACACACACACACACACACAGTGTATCCCAGATCTTTGGATTAGGGGTACAGATTAGAGATTAGGGCCAGCATTCAGATTACATGGTCCTCTCCAGCCCCGCCTCTAACATAGATCAGAAGCACCTCTGGGCCTGTCATCTACACTGGTGATGCTATATACACACACACACACACACACACAGCAATCCTAACCTCATCTGCCAGCTTTATGTGGGAGACATCTGCCCCTGGCATGGTTCACATTAATCAAAGTTCCTTCTCAAATGTCTCATTACGTCCTATCACATAACTTCCTGACTTGGACAATTTCAAGTCAGCTCTTGATCTGGTTCCAAGCCCCACAGAGACAGATGTTGTCAGAAATGTGGAATTAAGAGAAACTATAGAAGTGAATTATCCACGGGGAGTGGGTAAATCAGATATCCAGGAGAGGAAAGGGACCTTGGGGATATATGGCTGAAGATTCCAGGGAATCAGTCTTCTACAGTAGGTGGAGTGTTTGAAGGGTGTGGGTGAGGATTGCCTCAGGAATGTGGTGAGATGGTATATTGATTGCTTATTCACCATCTAGACCATCGGTTATCTAGCTGGGTGTTGGGCCCTATCATAAGCAATTCTAAGGGAGGAGATGAGATAATAAACAAAAATGTGAAAAAAAATGATTGTGACAATAAAAAAAAGAATTTCCATGTTTATGATTATTGGGATGAATGCTGGTTTTTGCAAGCATTCATCCCAGCCATCAGACGCGAAGGTTGCCGACTGAGGGAGTTACTGCTGACAGACGGAGTTACTACTGATGAAGTTACACCATTGGTCGACTTTTGGACACGTGATGAAATGCATTCAAGTGCGCCTAGGAAATTTGGCCATTTGGCAATGTCATGGTGTGTTGAATGTACAACTCAGGCTAAGAAATCCCAGGGTTTGGCGGAGGGTTACACCACTGGTCAACGTTCGCCGTAATACATTGTGATGCATTCAAGTGTGCCTAGGAAATTTAGGCACAACTTTCGCCGTAATACATTGTGATGCGCCTAGGAACAGAAAACAGCTCTCCATGCGCCAAGAGGCATGATGGAGAGTGCACACCGTCCAGCCACATACTATAGGTTTTAACCTAGCCTTGTTTTCTTGTGAATTATATTTTTAGGCTCAGTGTTTATGGTGATAATTAAGTGAGGTGAAAAGAGCAATTAAAAATCATTTGGTGTGACGTTTAACAGCAAGTCAAAAAGGTCAAGAACTATTTATCTAGATATGTAGACAAATAAATCCAAGTTCACACACACACACACGCAAAAATAATTTTCCTGTCATTAATATCCAGTGCTGTCAGAGTTATTTAGGGCTCCAGTGATTGTGACATAGGCCTGGTGCTTGAGGGACATGGGACACTGCCCTTTTAAAGCAAAATTTAAATTGAACTTGACAGACGTTTGACAGAATCCACAGACCTTAGTAGAGTAGAGAGAAGCTTAGTGGGTAGCTCAGTGTCTGTTGACAAGCCTGGCACACAACCACGCTGCCAGCAGTGTCAGCGTCAGGTTTCGTTTGGGGAATGACATGGCAGTATCTATGGCTCTCTGACGTACATTTTCAAAGCTAACAGTAACAAATCAGGATGAGATCTGGGTATTCATGACTTTAAAGACGAAGCTGGCTGCCACAATCTAAACTACTATAATATTAACCATTGGAGATCTGATAATGTTTCTCCTGTACCTTTGTATCTGTTAAACATGCTTGGCCCTGCTTCTCCTCGATGCCTGTGTCTGTATATGCCTTTGTTCTATACATCTTTGTAGAGCTATAACTGACATGGTCTTTATCTGTTAGGTGAATGCTGCCATGCCATTTGGATGCCTTGCCCTGCGAGATGGGCGGATTTACAACAGCATATCTGATGTCACCGACAAGTATGAGATTGGACAGGTCCTCCGAGCGTAAGTATTTCACACCAGTCAGGGCTTTGTGCTTGGCTTTCTGTTATATGCCTTTTCCCTTCTCTCTTCACATTCAACAATTCCCAAATGATCTTTGTCTTCTTTACTTTGTGAATTATTTGGATCCACTTCATTGACGATATTCGTTTTGACATATCAAACGGATTAATTGAAAGAAAGACAGGAGGTAATAGCACAAGGCTAGTGACACGAGGGACACGTTTTTCAAATATTAGCCAAGCAATTGTCTGTATATTTTTGATCATCACAGTATACATGAAACACACTCTGGGAAGAACGTAATTTATTCCGTTGAAATATTCTGTCTCTTTCCTAAAAGATTCTCTTGGACATATTTTCAAAGAGCTGTGAAAATCTCACTGCTGCTCCACCGGCTGAAATCTGGCTGCTTTCTTTTCCTGAGCTATGCCTATGCACACATGCACACACAATCACGCGCACACACACACACACACACACACACACACACACATCAGTGTAAGAGGCCATATGGCAACACCAACATCTGGCCTCAGAGCTTTCTGCTCATCTTTTATATAACACACACACACACACACACACACTTGTCTTTCTATACTTGTGAGGATCTTCCATTGACATAATCCTTTTAATGAATTTAATGAATGAAAAAATTCTGATACAGGATATAAGTCCTCTACATCAGACTCAAAAAAGTAAGAATCACAATGTACTAAAAAAACATGAAAATACACAATTGGATACATATTACATAAATTAGAAAGTAACCAATTACAAAACAAACAACAAAACATAAGTCCCACAATCAGAACTTTGCCTTATAGTTATATAGAAAGTCTTCATTTGACCAATATTTATCTAGTCTATTTTTAAAAGCATTCACTGATGGAGCCTGCACTACTTCTTCCGGTAGCCTGTTCCCGACTCTCACAGCCCTAATTGTGAAGAAATTCTTCCTTTTCTCAGAGCGACACATTTTCGGAAGCAATTTTAGGGAATTCCCTAAAATTAACCATCACAACTAAATGTCTAACCCTAACCTAAACCTAATTCTAACCTTAACCTAAAAACTAAGTCTTAACCCTCAAACGGAACCGAATATCCTCCCTTTGGTTTGATGTCCCCACTAGAAAGGTCTAACACTCAAATTGGTCCTCACAAGTACAAAAGTACAAGCCCACACACACACACACACACACACACACACACACACACACACACACACACACACATAATTAACCACACATACACATGTGTGTTTTACGCTGAGGGTGTAGGTTGAAGAAAATGTAACACGTATCATTACCCTGCATCATTTGAATGGTTAATTTATGTTGGTTATTATTTACCAGATCCTTCTGAATGTGTGTCATCATGCAGTCACACCAAACACTAATGACAGATTATTCCTACATGGTTTTCATGTGAAAAGATCTAGATTAAACTGGCATCAAACTAACCTCTCAAGATCCATTTGGGTGAAGCCCTTAATGCTGAATCCACTGATGGCAGCAATGGAACCATTTTCTGATTATTTACGCCACTTACTTTGACTGTGTTTTTCACAGGCCACATTCTCAGATGTGATCAACTATATCCAGATGCATCATGGGTTTTTTTCTGTTTCTGCACTCTTTTCTGTGCCCTCACTCTCTAACGTTAGGCCACATCTGTGCTTTTTCCCTTTCTGTCTTCTAATATTTGTTTTTCCTTATCTTTTCATGTCTATCAAAACTTTTCTCTATCTCTTCCTCTCTCTTTATTCTCTCGCTCCCTCGCTCTATCTTATCTGTCTCTTCTTGCGTAGGAAGGAGTTCTGTGAGCTGTGCCTGGCTAAGGACAGACAGACAGACAAGGTGTTTGTCTGTAAGAAATTCCTAAAGAAAGATGGCAGAAAAGTCCGCAAGGCTGCCAAGAATGAGATCATGATCCTGAAAATGTACGCAGTCAGTCCAAGGACAGATGCATGTATGATGGAGGAATGGAGAAAGACATAGAGAGAGAGAGATTTGAGTTTAAATTATCTTAATATTTCTACTCACACAATACATCCAATAATCCTCGCTACCAACTCAAACTCAGGTGTCTGTGTATTTCTGTGTATTTCACTGCTTATAAAGTATCGACTCAAATGAATGGACTTAAGCCCACACCATCTTTTCATCTCTAAAACTAATCAAAACCCAGAGAACAGTGTGTAGTCTTCCATTAGAAGTAGGACACTTGACTGGTGTAAGCTTGCAGTATGTTAATCATTTCTGCTGTTCCAGGGTCAACCACCCAAACATCCTCCAGCTGATTGACACATTTGAGACTCGGAAAGAATACTTCATTATCCAGGAACTGTGAGTCTTTCTTTTACTATGTGGCTGTTTATCTTACTTGTGTGACAATCCATGTGGGGGTGGGGGGGGGGTGAGTGTGTGTGTGTGTGTGTTGCGCACGCACATACTTGATTGTGTATGCGCCGCCTTCACACACATCCATCAGCTCGAGGGAAGGGGTGGAATCTAACCTCTTATTACTGTGTGCTCTGTTGCTCCCCTCAGCAACAGAGGAAGGTGTTAGATTTGATGAGGTATTTCGATTTGATGAGATATTTTCTCTTAGTAACACTTCACATTACTCAGTGATCCTAAATCACTGCTTTGCTATAAGAGGGTCTCTACAGAGAGCTCAGGATCGATACACCAGAGTGCACCTGACCCGCAGCACTTGTACTGGAGCAATTCATTGAATTGTTCAGTATGGTTAACTGTAAGCCAGCAGAAGGTGATTGCCTTACTGACGGAAGTAAAAAGTACAGTAGATTCAACTTTATTTATCAGTAAATTTGTGTGCGTGTGCTTATGTTGGTGTGTGCATGCGTGTGTGTGTGTGTGTGTGTGTGTCTGTGTCTGTGTGTGTGTGCGTCTGTGTGTGTGTGTGTCTGTGTGCATGCATTTACATATGCAGCGCCACAGGAGGAGATGTATTTGACTGGATTCTGGACCAAGGGAATTACACAGAGAGAGATGCTTCCAACGTCATCAGACAAGTCCTGGAGGCTGTGGCGTACCTACACTCCCTCAACATAGTTCACAGGAACCTCAAGGTATTCTCTCTCTCTCACCTCATTCCCCCAGAATTTTATTTTCTTGTCAGGGTTGAATGAATAGCCTCTGAAACAGCATTTACAATACGTGACAGTAAAACTCCATTGAAACCCATACTAATGATTTGTTTCAGGTAGGTTAGCGCTTTAATGCCGATTGACCCACTCCCACCAATTTAATGGTAGGGGAAAGGCTAGTGTGTGTGTGTGTATTTGCTGTCTGTCAGTGTCTGCATTTAAGGCATGTGTGTTTGTTAAATACCAATAAGTTAGAAGAAAAACAATAGTACATTAACTGCAACAAATACAGAAGGAAATATAATAAAGATTTCTAGAACACATGGAGTGGCCATCCTCCCATCTCACTCCAGAAAGCAATTTTCAGTATTTAGTCAAGAGACTCTCTATGGAGACACATAAAAGCACTGCACTGCCGTCTTGGTTAATGACTCAACACCCACTAACACACACACACACACACACACACACATACACACACATGCACATAAACTCATATCTTTATCCCTCATCATCAGCCCATTAAGATGGAATTACAGCATCTCTTGGGTTTCAATCTCCCTCTACTGGTAGAAACTGGAACTTCTTATCTCTACAATCACCCCCTCAGAGAAAGAGAATGAAATTACATCAGCTTTCATTTCATGATACACTGAGAGAAGCCAATATGTTCTCTCTCAAGTAGCTGTGTCACTGGCTATTCTCGTGCCCTACTCTTAAAAATACTTTAGTGCCAAGGAACAAAGATCTATATCTGTAGTCTATATTTTGACTACCTACTTTGAATGCACTTATAGTCGCTTTGAATAAAAGCGTCTGCTAAATTACTGTAATGTAATGTAATGTCACACCATGTCTTCTGTCTGGAATAGTAAATCTGGGGACCCACTACTTGTAAAATTTGTCATGCCTTTCGATGGTTTATAGTCAGTGGAGACTTTTCGTCTTCTTGAGTTAAACAAACCTGGCAGGCAAAGCAGAGCAAGTGAATCAATTTGACATTACTCTCATATCAATTTCAAAGTCAACCCATAACAATCATATAGTACATCATTAGAGGGCTTTCCGGTGTTTGTTTGTGTGTACAGGAAAATACTCATCCTGTCTTTCGTTTTGTGTAGCTGGAGAACTTGATGTACTACACAGAGAACAACCACAACAAAGTGGTTCTGCGAGACTTCTACCTGTCCAAGTTTGAGAACGGTTCCATCACAGAGCCTTGTGGCACACCAGAATACCTTGGTAGCGTATTCTCCATTGCCATTTCCATTTCTATGTCTATCTATAACTTTACTTCTCTCTCGCTCTCACTCCCCCCCCCTCGCTCTCTCTTGCCCTCTTATACCTTATTCTTATTCCTTCTGTTGTGCACCTATGAGCATAGCAACTTTACCTTTGTATAGTTCTTTACTGCATCAGGCTTTTGAAGATGATAGCCAGTCAGAGATAAGTTGTCACAGGAAGAAAAATGAACCCAGTGATACACATACACAGAATTGAAAGCAGCCATCCTTCCTCCTCCTCCCACTCTTCTCTTTTCATCTCCTCTCATCTGTATACTTTGGCGCTCTTAGTGAGATTCAGTAGAAGGCAGGTTGGAGTGCAAAACTGAACTTTGGCCCAGTTCTGTTTGGTGAAAGGCCAACACAGTTATTCATAACACTGATAACACATTAGGCAAATAAATAAGGACTGGGACCAAAGGCTCTGACAAGAAAGGAATGAGAAAAGAGAGAGGTTGAAGAGAAGAGAGGAGATCTTGTATGTAGGATAGAATGATGAATATGGCATAATGGTTTGTTAATGGGAACCCAGGCATTTCTAAGCCCTCTCTATCTATCTATCTATCTATCTATCTATCTATCTATCTATCTATCTATCTATCTATCTATCTATCTATCTATCTATCTATCTCTCTATCTCTCTCTCTCTCTCTCTCAAGGGCGTGGCTC
>CABFOS010054215.1:3109-15835 GCA_900660315.1 Diretmoides pauciradiatus | reverse complement strand
CAGACGAGCCTCCTGAAGTTCCCCATGTCCCCTCTGTCCTGCTCGCTGGGGTCACCGCTGGGGTCACCGCTCCTGTCCGGGGCCCCGGGCCTGCAGGTGGGCACGGCGTCCCACCACCTGCCGCTGGACCTCCACCTCCGGGGGAAACTGGAGCACGACGGAGGGAGCAAAACCAAGAAGGGCAGACGGAGCCGCACGGTCTTCACCGAGCTGCAGCTAATGGGCCTGGAGAAAAGATTTGAGAAGCAGAAGTATCTCTCCACGCCGGATAGGTGGGTTCGCAATCTGTACGGGCATCAGTTGGGAATAGAAAGATGTTTCCCTTTCTTTAGAGTGAGTCCATATTTAATGTATTTTTTATTATTAGAATGGAAAGCAAATGTTAAGCACTATTTGGAAGCCATATGAAAAAAAAATCCCATCCAGGGGAGCATTCGTGGACCAATAGTTTCTCACATTGACTAAATCATTTCAGTCATCAGGCGTTAGTCCACTGGATATGGAAATGATATTAGATGCAATGACTTTGCCATAGTTCAGGGATTGATGCCCCTGAAAGACACAGGACTTCACACAAGACTGTTCTAGTATATGCTTTGAAATAATAAGAAATATGGCTATTTTTTTTAAAGCTAAATGTTGTTTTATTTCCCCCCCTACAGAATAGATCTTGCTGAGTCTTTGGGCCTCAGTCAACTGCAAGTGAAAACGTGGTACCAGAATAGAAGGATGAAATGGAAGAAAATAGTAGGTTATACTTCCATATGATGATGATGATGATGATGTGGATGTGATCTTTTAGGTTAAAACAACAGCAACCTATTGGGATCAGTTCTGTTTTACATTCATTCAACTGACACAGATTTGAGTTAGCATTGAGGAATAGCATTGAAATGGAGTCAGAATTGACCCTGACAGCGAGTTTACACACGGTTCATGGCTCATATAAATCTATATGAAATTAATTGTATTCAAGAGCAATCAAAATGATGTTGTTACACCGGGATAGAACCAGTTAAGGAGGGAAAACAGCATAAATTAAGGATTTTCATTAAATATATTAAACTATTTCTGTTTCTATTGGTGGTTGCTGACCTTATGAGGGCAGTTTACCCTTCTTTTTGTTTACTATTACATCACTGTCTCTCCACCTGAACCCGAGTTGTCTTGTCTGACCTGCAGGTGTTACAAGGAGGGGGACTGGAGTCGCCAACTAAACCCAAAGGCCGTCCGAAGAAGAACTCCATACCCACCAGCGAGCAGCTCTCTGAACAGGAAAGATCTGCCGGTGACCTCGACCATCAATCCGAGGGCTCAAGCTCCCATTCAGACAACAATCAAGAGGAATGACACGGTGGCGCAGACATTTTGACTCTGAATTTGACTCTGATGTGCATTGACCTCCAGGAACGCTCGACGTGCGTCTCGTGGGTACAGGGCCCAAATCCCCCAAAAATGGCATTACGCCATGAAGAAGATCTGCACTGATCCTCTGAAGGCGGAACTTTCTTTCGCAGCAGAACCGTGGAGTACAGAGACCCACCAAAGCCTTAAACTGAAAAAAACCCATCACCTTTCAAGATCCATCCATGTGTTGTTGTTTTTTCTCAGTAGCCCTACCTTCCCTCTCGATGAACTTGCCCCGCTCTTGAGGAGGGAACACAAACCTTTTGCAGTAGGTCTACTCTTTCATTGCATATTCTAAGGACCCACTTTCACACTTTCCGGTTTGCATTCCTTTTGTGTAACGATGCTATGTCTAATTATTAAATATATTTTCACTAATACTGTTCTCCTTTTATTATAAAGGAAGTAGGCCTACGCTGGGCTTTAAATCTAGTTTGTCTATAGCTCTTTTTTTTGTTATTGATGGATTATAAGCAATCCCACAGTCATGTGTCATGATGGCACAGAGCCTGATATGGTTACATAGTCTACTTTAAAGTCTTGTTAATTCTTAACATATTTTGGAGGGCATGTAGGCATGTGCCAATTGGTACACATTCAAAAGAGAGAGAGAGGGAGGGAGGGAGAGAGAGAGGGAGGGAGGGAAAGAGAGAGAGAGGGAGGGAGTTTAATTCCAATATTATTTCATTTAATAGGTAACATGTGTTTATGGATATCACACGATGCACCTTTGAACAGAGGTGAGGCACCACTCTGTTCTTAATCAAGCATGTAAAAAAGAAAGTGCTCTCAGGTGGGTATATATGAGTAGAATAAGTAGAATAAGAGAGCAAGATTAAAATGGGAATATATAGTCAGGGGAACGTTCACTTAAAAATAATTTTTTTTAAAAATCCATGAAATCAGCATTAATCAAAGAAGATTTAATGTTTCCCATTACATTCTAGTTAATAGATGGATCTTTAGGGTTTTAATAGGAGAATGAGCACTGATTGAGTCATGGGGACATGTAGGTATCTGTTATTTCATATTCTTATTCAACAGACATGTTATATTCAGATTACTGAACACTGCGATATTTGCCGTGGAAATTGGAGAGTGAGAAGTAGGTGCGTTTATAGTGACCTCGTCATACCTTTTTTTAAGTTTTGCTGTGATATTTATAAACGCATCCTTCTGAATTGTAGTTTTACTAATGAGTTGGTCCATCAGAGGTACTTGCCCAACAAACCTTGAAAAAATTTTCCCCAGATAAGTTAGACAGGAGAAGTACAGTTTAAATGAAATATTAACCAAATCTTTCTGCAAGTTTAATCGAATTATTCTAATAACCCAGGTAAGGACAACAACTCCATTATTGTGTGTGCATGTTTCTCTTATTGTGAACGAGCTTTATGTTAACCACCACTCCTCATTGTGACAGGAAATATCTGCATGATCTAAATGTTGTGCACGAACGACATCTATAGTCGGTCCTAAAAATGAAAACGATTGCATGTGAATATTGGGATATTTTCCCCACAAAACCCTTTGCAAATACACTCGACTATAACTGCTTGAAATTCACTGCAATTTACCGACATTTCATGAAGCACTTCACTATGGCTGTAGATGTGAACAGTTCCCGGTTTTGACTATGAACAGTGGATTTTAAATAGTTTCAAATCTAGAAAATTGAGAAATAATTAAGGTGGGATCATATAAGAGTTTGTACTTTAACATGGACTTTTGTGATTTTGGTTGAAAGTCTAATGCCGATTTATCAAAATATGTAGTTTATACATCAGACAGCCTAATGTTGTTGCTTGTGGACCATCGATGCCTCATCATATTCTTTCTCTAAAACATCCTTTCCTGTAACTTCTGCAGTAGTTAGACCGGGAACAGTGTTGAGCTTTATGGAGCACAGACCAAACGTGGTGTTAATTGGCAGTTAATTGAAGTCAGAGCGCATTGGTATCGTGCGATGTTATCAAAGGACCAGTTCAAAGTAAACATTATTCCCCTAAAAACAACAGTAGACTATAGTAAACGATTACCCCTCCCTCCCTTTTTAACATCAGTAATGTTTCATTTATTTTCCATCTGAGGGCCTGCAGGCTGCTCTCAAGGTGGATCAATCATCAATTTTTTATGTCATATGGTTGCTATAGTTCTCGTAGGGATTCCTCTCAAATTCAAAATAGATCTCTGTACTGTGTTTCAATATCATTTAACTGGAAATTGAGAGTGATTCAGAGCTCATATTCATCTTGTGTAGCTATAGATGTTAAAAAAAACAACGTATCCTCGGTTAGCGACGGTAAAGTGATGGGACGTGGGCTGTTTTAACGTTTCCCCTACTCATTATTATGTATTTCTGAACGACACGTCTCTATATTACAAGAATATATATAGAAAATACCAAAAAGTATGATAAACTCACTATTGAGGGCCACACACACCAGAAGTCCCTATGAATATTATAAGAATGTTATAGTGATTGGAAATAAAATACAATTAGTCCCTTATACACACATTATAGGTCCCTATTACATGAATATTATTGATACCACAGGAGATTTTTTTTGAATACCATAGTATGATATGGTATAAGCTCAATACCACGGACACACTATTCCCTCTAGGAATAGTTTTAAATATAGTAAAGTCACTATAAACTATTGAGTCTTACAGCCTCAGTGTAAGTCTATCAGAGGAGTGTAGGAATGGTGATTTTTTCGGGGGGAAAGTTAGTATTTTGTTACCCTCTTGTTTTAAAGTGCTATTGTGGGTGTTATAGGCTATAGCTGCAATTCTGTGATGAAACTCTATAGGGTTCACTCAGCTCAGAAAAAAACAATATTGGTATCTTATTGCTTTCGTTTTCAAGCACGTTAATGCAGTCTGGTAAATATCATAATGCATTCACAGGTTCTCTAAACGAGCCACATAAAACACGTGAACACATGTGCATTTCAAAAACGAAAATCACTATAATATTTATAGGGACTTATAATGTGTCTGTGGAACCTTATGTGATCTTATTGTATTTTATTTTATTTTTTATAATATATATTCGTGTTGACTGTAATATTCCTATGGGAAGTGTAGTTTTGCTGTGATATTAATAGCCCTCTAAACATTATATGACTACTACTACTACTACTAGTTCTTCTTCTTCTTCTTCTCCTTCTTCTCCTTCTTCGTCTTCTTCTTCTTCTTCGTCTTCATCGCGTTGGTCCGTTTTTCCGTCAGTCTGCAACGACAAAAAAAATCACCTCGAAAAAAACAAAGAAAAAATAAATAAATTGATCACACAAATCAAAGGTACAACAAGGAAAACAAATTCGAAATTAAGTTTTCACGGCATATCTGCAGTCTGATTCTCTTACTTTGGTGCTGCCACTGGTGTAACATAAACCTAAATCATCACATCAGTTCATATATCTGCAGGATAAATAGTTCCCACAAATTGAAATAAAAGTATTTGCTATGAGACTGTGTATCCAACTAAAATAGATTTTGAGTGATTATTAGTCATTAAAGTAGCAGCCACACTTCTATTTTGTCATCGTGTCATATTCGAGTGAAAAATCTGAAAGACTCTTCTAAGTTGCATGATTGCAGTTAACTATAGAATAGGGGGAAAATCTTAACCTGTCAACCTGTACGTTTTTCTCCTAATAATTTGTAGATATATAAAACTATTTAGTGGCAGCCCACATCGAGGACCTTTAGACATAAAGGGATTGTTACCATAAAGTGATTTGAAACACCATGATTGTGTTTTAAAACGTTATTTGAAACAGCATTAAATACAATAGACTATTAAACCTGAAATATGATGTAGTATTTTTGTGGACTTTAAATAAAACTCTATGGATTTTGTTGCAGTCCTATAAAAATTATCTCTTTTTTAAATCTAAGGTGTTGATATTCATGTATTATTTGACTTTAGTTCATGTTGTTACATAGGTCTGTCTTTTCCCTCTTTACTGTTCTGTCTACAAAAAAATAACCCAAAACTATCCAGTGAAACAAAACAAAAAACTTCAAATGTCCAACAAGTAGCAATTTGTGATCTTTCTGTCTCTATTTGCTCCTGTGTTTACATTTTATTTCCTCCACATAAAAAGAGTACTTATAATCTCACAAATCTCAGGCAGCTTTACGGCTTTGAGGTTAAAGGTGTTTTTCAGGATCAAATCTCCAGTTTGGTGATAATGTGACAATCAACATTTTAAAAGTCCATGTGTGTGTGTGTGTGAGGTGTGTTTCAAACGGAACAAAGAATGCACAAAGATCATTCACTTCAAAAGCAAAGTGCCCGCTCTGTCTTAAATTACAGCTCTGAAACAATTTGATGTTTGCCATTTACTGATTGTGTCTCAGTAGTTATGTGGTTTTTGAATGTGTGGTCTGTTAACGCCACTTTAAAAGACTTCCTGAGCTCCAGGAAACTTAATAACCTCAAGCACTGAACACTTTGAATATATATGCAAAGGGAAACATCTTAATTATCACATAACCTTTCCAAAAAGCACAATATTTTTGAATCCTTGCATGAGTGAACTAAACACGAGCTACATTTTCTATGATTCTAAAGTCTGTGAAACCCCCGTTCATAATATTTATATTAGTTCCATCCCGCTGAAGTGCAGTGATGCCTCCAGGGGATTACATATTTTCTATATTCATTTTCACTGATGGCTCTTCAAAATCCACTCAATTATGGAATCCAGATTCTTAAGATTCTTGCTAATCATCCAGAATATTTTTTGTTTTAAAGTGCACCTCTTCTTTACCTGGAGGTCTTTTGTAACAGTTCTCAGTTTCACTTAAAGATCCCCCTGGCTGACATGGACATCTGCAGCCGCTCCACCCACCCACCACCACCGCTGCTCCACCACCATCATCAGCAAATGGCTAATCAGTCCTTGCCCAGAATGTCAAATTTATGTCAGGGCCTAATCATATGCAGATTAATGACAGGTTAACCCAAACATCAGACTGGAGGTTGGCAAAGGGTCCCACCGTAAGGAAAGAAAAACACCACCAAAACTTAGAAATGCATTTATTTCAGCTGGCAATTTGAGTTTTATTGTAATAGTATGACTACAATGTGTGAGGTCGCCTGTGTCTCATGATGCAGAGCAAAGCCTCGGCAGGCTGGATGATGTAGGCATTATCCACGTGCACATTTTCTCTCCTGGGCTTTGAACAGGCCGAGTGTTGGACAGCAATGACTTCCGACATAAATTACAATCAGGAGGAAGAGTCAGCCACCAGGAATCTGCAGATTCGGAACATCCATACTCAATGCAATTTAATCATTAAGGGGACCCTTTGTGGTGGCATGATAGCATTCTGGTGCAAGCAATGAGGGGTTGACCCCAATTTTTGAAGCGGGTGTTTATGGAGTCAAAAGGTGCATGCTTAGACAGAGCCCAGGCTGGGGGTCTGGGGTCTGAGCGTCCGCCTAGCTACGCACAGGAGAATTTCTCCACGATTAAAGAGCCTCTGATTAATCTAACGTATGTGCCAAAACTGCACATGCGGCGTATGATCCCAATTAGACTGAAACCCAACTCTGTCCAGGCCCAGCTCCACATTAGCTCTGCCATTCTTCTCTTTGTTTTCATTGGACTTTCCTTGACAATATGTCCTCTTTTTTTTGGTCAAACTGTTCTAAATTAAATTTGTAGAGATAATTCCAACTGAATTATGTTCATATTATGGGGAGGTATGTTATCATTTCTCAATAAACTTATAATATATATATAAACGCATGTCAGAGGGGGGGCAAACACTTAGTAGGTAGACCCATTTCATTTCTAAAGTAGCCCACCCAGCCCAGCACATAATTTACAGTCATTATCATTTGTGCTTGGTAATTCAACTTGCAGAAAATGACTGAGTCAATTGTTTGGGTATCTAACTTGGAGAATAAAACTAAATAGACAACTTTTCAGCACACTGAGTTCCATACCAAAGCAATCATACCTGCGAGGATGTATTACTGTTATAGATATGAGGGTACATAGCTTTATCCTGTGGTTGCTCTGAACACTTTTCTTTAAGGTGTTGTTCAAGAATAGGAAAGCAAAACAGCAGATTTGATTTATTATGATGCATGGTCAGGTGCCCTGGGCTGTCTTGTGACATGTCCAATTTGTCTGTAAATATGTACTGTAAAATGAAATTAATTAAATGATTCATATTCCAGGTAATTGTTGACATTGCATGACAAACTGATATGCATAGAAAAATCCATTATCCCGGGCAATCAGCAGCAGGCTTACACATGTACGGTCTCGCAGCTTTATAACTCATTCATTATGAGGCTGAACTCCATCACTCTTAGAGGGAAATGAACTGAACCGGAGAACAACATTTGGAGTTCCAAGTGATGGGGAATAAAGTCCTTACTGTTTTACCCTCTACAACAACTTGTGCCCAGTGAGTGGGCAGTCACCCAAGGCTACAGTTTAAATAAATACTATTTGTATGTGTCCTCAGACTTCAGAGTTACATTTTTTAATTTGTGATGACCAGAATGTACATTCTACCTGCCATATCCATCCAGCAGAAAATTATTTACTTTGGAGATTGTTTATTCTTTTTTTTTCCAAAATACACCCATGGGTATTTGAGCGACATCACAGGTATACACCCTGTTTGGCTGACATGTTACAGCAAAGCAATAGTGTTATTGATATTGTCATTGTTTAGATGATCATGGTAATCGATGAGATTGTGTTCCTTTGTTATGATGACATCTTTGACACTCATCCTTTGCTGTTCATTGCTGTGGTGTCTCTGCACTGCACTTCTCAGAGATCACCTGTCAATCAAAACAGTGTTGTCCAATACTGTGATGTCTTTTTTCTTGGATTTTCTGTTGATCAAGTTTGAGTTTCTGCAGGTGATGCTCTATTCTTCTTTTCTGTTCATTTAACTATTGTTGCTCATGCTAATAGAGTGATGCTAATAAAGTGGTGCAGGGATGACGTATTAGGCCAACCGGAAGTTAGCTGGTTCCCCCTACAAAAAGCCAATGGGATTTTTCCATTGGATTTTGGATTATTGCAGAAAATAACCTCTGTGGCAAACAAAAGTTTATGATACTTACACGTTTTGTTCAGCAAGATAATCTTCACAAATGAACACCACTTTTATGATTGTTGAAGCGTAAATGCAATCGCCAGAAGTAAAAAGCGAACGTTTGGCTATAAACGAACTGCACCACGGTCGGTCCAACTAACTACGATTGGAAAATACTATAAATTGACAAATCTACCAGTTGGAAAGTTGAAGTTAGAATAGTTTGCAAGACCATAAACACAACTAGAGGCTGTAAAGGTGGATGTTTACTGTCCCCGACAACCTCTGTAGTAGCCACTTGCAACTTGTTGGCAACCACCACTTTTAAGACACATAAAAGCTTCAAAATTCACGAGTGGGGTAAAACGTGAATATTTCGTAAGCTTGTGTTAACTACAGACCTCATTTCAGGCATCTAAGCAAAAAACTCATTCAAAAAACCCATTGACTTCGAGACAAGGGAACCGAAACCGGAAACGTAAAACTCATCACTTCCGGTGTGCCAGAGGACAGGAAAAGACCAGAGAAGACCTACATGACAGCAAATCTAAACGCTTTCATGAACTGGCCTATAGGTTTTATCCATATTGTGTTATATCAATCAATAGTGAGTAGCAAAATGGACATTCATTCATTTATAGTCTGTGTTGGTGGACGTTCGCTACTGGGATAAGCCTCTCATTGGCCGGCGAACCACCAAACCGGAAGTCACGTCTTCGTCGCACAGTTTTCACAGTCCGCCTCGTAAACAGGAAACAAAAAAAAAGAAACGTCCCTCACCAATTTTTACAGTGTTTTATCTTGCAGGGATGTCGCCATTTTGTCCATGATTCGCGTCCTGTATGCTGGATTTCCGTGGGCTTGTTACACAAAAACGTGTTTCCCCCCGGCAACATTTTGCAAGCGCACCGCTGCTGCTGTGGCGCCGCCCAGAACGATTGTGATTGGTTGAAAGAAAATCAAACGGCCGGGGAGGTTTACTTCTTCTCGTAGTCCAGGATGAGAGGTGAAGCTGCCAGGCCTTGGTCTGGTGAGCGAGACTACTTCATTTATTATAGATAGATAGATAGAAATGTGGTGGATTACAACTTTGTAAGATATCTTATGAAAAAGTTACGCACCCTTGATTTGTACTAGCGGCATAATCTATCAATGCACTAAAACAACTGTGTTTGTCAAGGTTACGTCATTATTCAAGTCAAGTAAGTGCTTTTATTTTCCTAAAGGAGACTGGACTACTATTTTTTTACCCCATTTCCCAATTTAGCTGTTTTGCTAATTCCCGTGTGTCTCCATCCTGGTCGTTGCTCTGCCCTCTGTCGGCCTGGGGAGGGTGTAGACTACCACATGCCTCATCTGATGCATGTGGAGTCGCCAGCCGCTTCTTTTCACCTGACAGCGAAAGAGTTTCCCCTCCCCGCTGAACAGGCCAGACCAGACCAGAAGGATGCACTAATGCAACGACCAGGACTTATACCCCCTCATACCCCTCATACCCCCATACCCCCGCCGGCTTCCCGCCCACGATCACTGACCAAGCTGGAGGTACAGCTGCAGGGGCGCGAATACCCCTACACTACCCAGGCGCCCCATGATGGACTTTTGAGTGTATGTTTATATGTAGTGTTGCACATGTATTGTACATATATATCTCAAGCATCTACTCATCATAAGGTTAGGTTACGGTTAGCGGTTAGGCAACTAAAACACTTTGGTTAATATGTAAGATAACCCTGTTGAAAATGAAAACGTGACTCACAGCAGAAAACTTCTTTGCATGAGTCAGGAATTGAACCAGAGAACAGAGTTGAACGCGAATGTATACTCCCATCAGCCAGCCCGGCTCCCACACCCTCACTTTCCACCACACTATTTCAATGTCAAACTACTGCCTGTATGGTACGAAATTATGGTGCATTACTTTTCATAACTCTTATTAGGAATTTGATGTGAGAACCCCCCTCGGAGTGCTACTTTGCTTATACCGCCGCTGTTCGGTGTTGATAGGAAATGTATTTTATAATGCTAGTAGACTCACCGCACATTCACACACACCAATTTCCAGATTTAATGGAGGTCTATTAAAATTACGATTTCCTCCTGCAGGTGTCAGGTGATTTCCTGTAGCCCCAAATCACCGCTCACAGTCATACAGCCTAATGGGAGAAGGCATTAGAAGACATAAACAAGAGCCCATCACTCCGTCAGCTCCTCTGCCAATGTGATGTTCCCTTTTTAGTCTTCCACTCCTCCAGTTAGCTCTGTGAACACAGTTTGCAGGAAACGTCAACCAGTGTGATTGATTTGAGATGGGCGATTCCCTGACTTCATGCTTGTATAAAGCAAGACAGCTGTTGGGAGAAATCAAATTCCTGCAGGAGCTGGAAAGACATATTTTTTCCATCTGTTTAACTGAGCCATTGCCTTTCGCTAGACGAGTAAATAAAAAAACATGGCCGAGATGTGGCAGGAGGTCACTGAAACCCTCATTATATAGCAATTACTGCACAAAAACCCTTTCCTTTCAAAATCCAGCTTGAAAGTCAATCCCACTTTCTACGGCTTTTCAGAAGTAAGACATGACAAGGCACCGGTCTATCTTTGGTAACAACTTCAAGACGTACTTATGGTGCATAGCTAAAGGATTTTCCCAATCGTAAGATTCCTCTTTGGTTTATGTTTTACAACAGGACTATTCCTTTTACCTCTCATGCATATTTCCTCATACTTTCCTTGTGAGAAACCAGTTGTCATGCTACATGTGTTATGCTGAATGGTTTGAATTTTTGTTTTTAAAAAAAAGTAAGTTAAACCTTCCTCCTAACACAGACTGTGTTAGGAGGAAGAAAATAGAAAAATCCTGACAGTTTGTCATATATGATTTGTCCACACTCTTCAAATTGTTTCCCAGGAGCTGTTACTGGAGAGATACTTTACTATGTTATCACTGGACAATCGTGTAGAAACATCTTAATTTCTTATTACGTCTCTCAATAATGTTTTGTGGATGTTCATATTTGTATTTAAGTGCTACTCATTAGGTTTTAACAAGATGTAGCTGATAGTCTCAAGTACTGGTGGACTAAGTAAATGGTTGAAAGCAGGTCACCACCGGCCATGCAAAAGCACTCTAAAGTCTTAAGTGATACAGATTATGAAAACAGATGAAACCCACAAACCGGAAACTGCAGACACCAAAGTAACTTTATAAGAAAACATTAGATCCTTTATAGCAGCTGCACTTTTGACTCCTGATTCTTATCATCCGCAGCATCGCTCCTCTTGTGACTCATGAGAGCGAAACATGTTATCATCTAGTATTAGCGGTTTAAGTTGTGTATTACAAAACAGGCGGTTCTTCAGTGGGCGTGTGGCGCTATCCAGAACCACCACTATTTGAAGAAGCACTTCATCCTCTGAGGGTTCTTCACTCTTTGAGGACTCATTCGTGGTTCTACATAGGTCTTACGTGGTAACTATTAATGGATCTGTTAGGTCGTCTTAGGGGTTCCCCAGAATGCAACACTGCCGGCACACCTTGGGTGACCAAACGCAAAGGTTCACAGGGAAAATAGGGCTTGTTGTCGGACCGCTGCACCCTTCATTCAGACTATTTCCTCTCTGCACAGCAGTCTCTCAAATGGTTGTGGAGACGTTCCTCCCTTTCAAGTACCATATGGTTAAAAAGTTCCTCGAGGAACCCAATGACATGGAGAAAAAAGGTTGTTCCAGTAATCTCTAGAATTTTTCATCCTCTTCATCCTTTTTTGTCTCTCACACAATGCAGTGTTGTAGAGCCTGCAGCATACAACAAGAGGTTAATATGGAATACCGTGAACAATGAAGGGTGAAATTAGCATTTTTATGGTTTCAATTAAATTTCCATTTTGCTTCTCTCTATCACCATTTGACATAACACAATGGTGATTCAATGTATACAGTAGCCAGTTCTAGTCTTTATATTTGCTGTTCTGAACACCTGGCTCGGTCTTTCCTTTAGCGAGGAAATATCCTCTACACAGGAAGTGATGCGTTTCCAGCAGCGGAAACAGTTTGTTTGGAACGAATAGAAGAAGAACTGGGTAGATAGCATGAGCAGCGATAACTACCATGGCTGAGAAGGATGAGGAGTGTCAATTACAGAAACTTAACAGAAAATCCATAGAAAAAGACCTCCCAGTGCTGGACACACAGTTTGATTGACAGGTGATCTCTGAGAAGTGCAATGACCGC
>CABFOS010054188.1:0-10132 GCA_900660315.1 Diretmoides pauciradiatus | reverse complement strand
AGGGAGAGGATAATCAAAAAAGAGAGAAGAGGAACAACGTTTTTTTCCATGACAATGATAAATGTGTAAAAAACAGGAGAAGCGTGAAGGTATGGTGATTAAAAAAGTGTGTTTCGGTTCGATTCTGCAAGCAATAGCACCTTTACTGAATCACTTTGGGTATTTTTGTTTATACTTCATGAATTCTTAATGCACTGGCAATAATGTATCACACACTGTATCTATGTAATCTCATATGGCCAGATTACTCTTTTAAGCGAGGGAAAGTAGTGTGAGATAGAGTGAATCTATTTCAGCAAGTCATAACCTCCGGCTAGCCTTTAGGATTGTTGGAGCTCGGCTCATAATAGGATGCAATAGATGCATTGGCGTACTGTAGGTTTAGGGCGGGACGGCATGGACACGTCCCTACCAATGTCAAGGGACCATCGAAATGTCCCTATCAATAATTTTAATCAATCTGAAAAACGTCTTTTGTCATTTACGTCATTTCATTCGCTCCACAAAGGGTTAAGTCTTAATTCAACTTGATCACAAACGCGCAGTAGCGCTGAGTAGCACTTTAAGAAGGTGGTTAGGAAAACAACATCTTAAACATTAACATCATATTGTCAACAGATAACCTGAACGAATAGAGCACAGCTATGAACAATGTTGCTGTGTCTATTGCAGCGAAGTGAAGACTCAAATAAAACTTAGTTGGCGTTTATTGAATTACTTGCACTTACTGTCCGTTAGTCTTAAGAATATAGAACAGGCAGTAATCAGTAAACGTCACCCAGCAATGAAAACAACCCAGGCGTCTCTATCTTGGCAAAAGATAACTCAGCCATGGTTCTCAGCATAGCACATATAAGTAACATTTAACTAACTAACTAACTAACCCAGAGAGGCAAAAAGCTAAACACTAGTGAAGCGGCTTTCACATAGGATGCGTTATGTGTGGCGCTCGCCGTTTGGTACAGCGCACATCAAGGAATAGTCATGATATAGCTCAATACTTTGCAACGGTAATATTTATTATAAAATACAAAATCCATTGGTCACAGATCTCTAATCTCCATACCTGGTAACCCCACGTGGTTGGAGACATGTTTCCAGGAAAGGGATTTCCTCCCTAGGTCCCTATACACCCTCGAATAGGTATTGTACAACTCAGGGAATTCTGACACAGCTAAAATTATTTTCTCTTCCATCTTGTTCCCAGTTCCCTCGCTTTCCTTTCCTGGCTGCTTCACCTTTTGTTTCTATTGGACCCGCGGGGATTTTGTCACAGCGTGGGGCACAGGGCGCGAGACCCGCGCTGCGAGCATGTGCGAGCATGTTTTGAAATTGTCATCCATCTTGTTAACTAGGTTAGGTAACCGGCCACAGTTAAAAATGCATCCCAAGAGAGTAAAAATGGATATAAGAACTTATTTTTGCGGACGTGGACGGAGGAGAGGACAGACGACAGTAACAGGACAGATGATGGAGGAGGTCGAGCAGTTTGGCTCATTAAACATGTTCAATCTTTAAAGGTGTTGAGTGGTCTTGACCATTTAGCAAAATACTGCAGATGTGTCTATGTGTGTCAGAATCGGCACCAATCATTCTATGCTGTAGCTGATTAGAGTGCTGGCAGTGTCTTGTGTGGTAGTTAGCCATAATGTCAATTAAGAGACTCCTTTCGGCTACTGACTGTACAGTACCACCCACAGAGATCAATATTTTATTTAAGTACAGTAGATCTTATTTATTTTCTATACAAAGTTCTTAGTTGAGCTACTGTAGGCTCTCACTGTTCATCTCAAAGTGCTTAAGATTGATGCATTAAGTTGTAAAATAAATTCTCCCGAGGGAGGACGCCCCTGGACCCCCCTACAAGATTTTGGGCTAAGCCTTCAATGTCTTAAAAATGTTAGATATCCTGGCAAATTGTTTTTGTAAGGTGAAAAGCTGTTTCAGGTATGATCTTGTAGGTTCAGGCCCAAACAATATTGCAATATATGAGCTTGAAAAGGGGAAACATTTGGTTGGAATAGAGCTGTATATGGTTTTTCATAGTTTGTGCATGTGTGTGTGCACGTGCACCACTTGGCATGTGTATTAGTAGTATGGACAATTTAAAATTGTCCCCACCAATATTCAAATCAAGCCTATGCCCTTGAGTAGATGCACTATCAAGATGAATGGTCAGGAAAGAAGGAAAGAGAGAATGCAAGAGGGGTGAGACAGAAAGAGAGACATAGGAGGAGAGAAAGAGCGTCAGAGTGAGAGTAAGCAACAATAGAGTATGGAGCTGTTGACAGCTGCACTTGGCATCTGTTGAAGAGGAGTGAAGCTGCTCTATGAGTCCCTGCGCTGGGTTAAAAAGATGCCCTCTCCAGCACACTGCTCATTAGGACCTGCATGGGGCTTCCCAGGGATGCCCAGGCTGAAAGGGAGGGGTGGACACCACGCTGTGTCCATTTTATTGCTCCGTAGTGAACTCTCCTCCTGCTGCTGCTCCAGCATGCCCACAATGCACTCCTTCTCCACAGCAACTCTCCACACAGTTCTGGGAAATTGACATGCCAGACCCACAAAAAACACGATGAGACGCAACAAAACTCTGCGAGGGAACAGTGAGCTAGCTTACAAAAGTGCACTTTTACTCATCAAACCCGGGCTAGCTGCTAAGGAGACAGGCATACACCTTCGCCACAAAGGCCTTACTGTATGTTTAAACCACACCTAAGGCACTTTCTGCTTCTCTATGTAACTCACTACAGTATATTCCTCCGCAGCTGCTGTGGTCCAGCTCTCCATTGCTGCGCAGGAGGTGGGGAGAGAGAGACAAGCCGTCCACTGGCCTACATTATACATAGCTTTGGGATCAATTCTGCATTGATCCTGAATGGCTTAGATGTTTTCCAGTAGTTGGTCAATGCCTCTCTTCACATTTCTGCTTGGCATGCTGGTCATCTATAAGGCTGAAAAAGGAGGCACTCTCCTGGGGAGCCTTCTCTTTCTCCTCCACACTGCACGCCTCCCTGCTCCCACAATTAATGCTGCCCACAGCTGCTGCTCCGCCAGCACTCTCCTTTTTGTTTATCATATCACCCCATACACTTTCATACAAGCAGAAGAAATAATGCAAAGAGTGAGAAGCTGCGGCCATGTGCAGAGGGAAAAGAAAACACAGACAGAAACCAAAAGGAGAAAGACCAGGGAGAGAGGGAGTTGGCACTTAGCGAGATTGTTTTGGCTTTGGTGCCATGGCTGCTGTCTGGGACGGAAATGGAACTGTTCTTTGAGAGGATGTAATCATTTAGCCTTGAAGGAGCACCATGGTCAGCCACTGCCTCCCACCTCTCACTCCGCATACTACTACAACTCAGGAGGCCGCCTTGCTTGCAAAAGTGTGTGTGTGTGTTTGTATGTGTGTGTGTGTGTGTGTGTGTGTGTGTGTGTGTGTGTGTACGTCTTGTGTTTCTATGTCCACTTGCAAAGGTGTGTGTGTGTGTGTGTTTTGTGAGAGAGCAAGTGAGATTGTTGAGAAGCAGCAGGAAAGATTGAAAGGATGGGAGAGGGAGACAGATTGGAGGATGATCAAGCAGGCGATAAACTTGGAGGGTGGAAGAGAGGGTTTATGTGGGAATGGATCTAACGGGGTGTGGTGTGTGAGGGACACCAGATGAGAATGGGACATAAAGTGACTGAGATGAAATGCATCCATCTTTGTCAGCCATAATTAGGCAGCAGTGTGACCCCGGTGGTTGGACGTGTGAGCCTGCTGATGTAAAGCCCATATGGGACCTCCTACTGTTATACCCTTGAGAGACGTGTCTTCTGTAATGAGTCTATTTCACCACTTTTTCTTTCTCTCTGGCTGTAACTTCTGGAAAAACTTCAGGATGTGTTGGGGGCTTGGATGAAACATGGAGGACTTCATTAATCGACGGGGCGATGAATGTGTGCGAGTGTGCATGTGTGTGTGCACGTGTGTGCGTGTGGTGCACGGCGGGGCGCGGCCAGGTTCACTTCCTGACGCCCCGTGGCTGTCTGACCTCTGGCGTCCACACTCCACGTCCTCTTCATCATCCATGCAGCAGGATGTCTGTCCCCCCCTGCTGACAGTCCAACCAAGGAGAACGGAGAGTGGCGAAGCCTCCATGATGCTGACCTTCCCCCAGCCCCACCGCCAAGACTACAGGCTGTTACCGTACTCTGCTGCTGAACTTTTCTCCCCCTCAGACCCAAATACTATCTGCCAAAAGAAAAAAAAGCAAACCTGCAGGAGCAGTCAAACTTTTTAGGAGAGGTGATTGTCTCTGTGTGTCTCCTCTCTCTCTCTCTCTCTCTCTCTCTCTCTCTCTCTCTCTCTCAAATTCTTTATTTATTCTATTTGACAGATGTTCTTGTTTTGGTCGATATCATATTGATGCTGCAGTGTCGGATTTTACAGAAAAGAGCAGCTAGGTCTGTTTGACTCCTAAAGTAATTTCAGCATTTGAGCGAGCATATAGACAGAAGTGTTGTTTTTGTTGCTTTCTTAAGGTTTGCGTGAGAATGATATCGCAGGAAGATTTAACTCAGGGGGCATTAAATGTCATCTAAATATAATTGAGGTGTGATTTCTCTCTGGAGAGACATAATAATAATCTAAGAGCTACATCCTCAAATATAACCCAAATTCTCCCAAAAGTCAAGTAGTGACGTGTCCGAAATAAATGAAATGACAGTGGAATCTAGAAGGTCACCATTCACTTCACGAAGGCCCCTGCAGGACCAGGCCAAAGGGGAGAGGAGAGAGTAGTAGAGATCCCCCTGTCTTACTAGAAATGCCCAAATGAGCTGAGTTTTGTCTCATGTGAGCCTGAAAACCTATTTATTTCAGGCCCCAGAATCAGTTAGTGCCTGCATTATCCTCTGCATTAGCCAAAATGACTGGGGCACCCTTGTGTGAAACAAATTTCTAACTTTCAATCTGAGACACACCCCAGAACCACCTACTGGTCTCCCTCAGAGGTTGCGGCTCTATTTGACCATTCAGTTGTGTGTGTGTGTGTGTGTGTGTGTGTGTGTGGTGCGCATATGTGCATGTGCATAAGTGACATGCTATGTTGAGAATTTGTGGGGTTATGTAAAGTTTCTAGTATTCAGTTCAGCATGTCTAGTTTGCAGATGAAGTGAGAATGTTCTTAAAATATGGCAATGGAGAAGGTTCAGGAGAGAGAGAGAGAGAGAGAGAGAGAGAGAGAGAGAGAGAGAGAGAGATTGTATTAGGTATGTGTACGTAAAGAGAAAGAGAAAGAGAGACAGACAAGCGGACAGAAAAACAAGCAGGAAAGAAACTGTGTGTGTGTGTGTGTGAAACTCATTCCCCCTGACCCACAGTTTCCTGGCAGATGGTCCCACAAATCTGCACACGAGTACACAAAACGTACAATCATCCGTTTTAGCTGATGTTCAGCACTGCATATTCTCGATTGCCAGAAGGTTACGGTTCTTACTTAGGTCTTATTATTATCAGGTTCTTTGGCTTCTATATGCTCGACCTTCCTTTGAAGCTACAGTAGAGACTTAAAATATATCAAAATAATTCATTCTGAAATGATTGATATTTCCGGGCAGCATCAGAGTTAGAATTAAAGAGAAAAAACCTTTGATCTATCTATTAAGGCAAGCTCTCCTGTCTCCTCTCTTCTCCTCTTCTTGATTTTTCCTCCCCATATCTCCTCTCCTCTCCATCCTCAAAGTGTCCTGCCATCTGTAATTGAAGTTGACTTGTAGCCGGGTGAGTGGCCGCTAAGCTAGCCGTGAGTGCTCATTTATCCTTAGGTGATGACAAGTTCTTTTAGAGCGGCTGGCCCTCTGGACCCTCTGGCGGGGCGCTGGCTTTGAGAGCTGGTGGAGGTGCAGTGATGGAGGGTTGGAAGAGAGAGAAGGGAGAGAAAATCTATAGAGGTCTTAGAAAGTCGGGGTTGTGTGTTTAGGGAAATGAAAAATGTGTGTAATGTGATAGACTCTAATTTAATTGCTCACCTGGGCCTGTCTGTGCAAATGTCACCCCCCCCCACACACACACACACACACATACACACACACACATTTTGTTTGATTGCTTGTTTGTGTGTGCACAAACGTGTATTCTTTTGAATGTGTCTTTGCTTGTGTGATATACAACAATATGTGGTGTATGTATGTGGTATTAAGTGTTTGCTTTTCATATGCATATTGTGTGTGTGTGTGTGTGTGTGTGTGTGTGTGTGTGTGTGTGTGTGTGTGTGTGTGTGTGTGTGTATATGTGTGCACGCACGCACTTATGCTCTCACTCCCATGCTCAGAGCCACATGGAAGCCAGATGTTATGAATGTTGAAATAATTTTTCCATAAAGGTAACTGAGCTCGAGTTGTACTTCACCGAGAAATCTCAGTGTTGATCTGTGTTACTTGAACTCTCTGTTACTTTTTGGTTACTTGAGATGGCGGACCTGCATTTTCCACCTGCATATTGCTCTGTAGCAACAGCTTTACTCCTTAAATATTAAAGAGATTATTTGAACATTTATCTATCTATCACTGCTTTGCACTCACGTGTAGTACAACCATTCGTTGGCCACAGAGCAGCTCCACTGGAGTAATTGGGGTGACCTTGTGCCTTGTTTGGTGCCAGCTTGATGGTAGTTGTTGGGGCCGCCGCTGTGTTCACTTTCCCCTCCCAGATTCAAACCAGCATCCTTCTGGTCACAAGATCACTTCTCTAAAGTTACCATTGTGTTATTATAATGATACCTGCTTCAGGAATAACAATCATTCATGAACCAGAAGGGCGCTCCTATTTCTTAAGCCCAAGTGACGCCAGGACAAAGGAAAGGAAAGGATGACAAAAGTCAAAGCGGAACGACACGGGAAGTCTTTCAAATGCCGTTCCAATGAGGCAGCTCCTATAGTGAGTCCAGATAATGGGACTTGAATATTGCAGCAATGTTAGTATGAGCTGTATCTTAGCCTAAGACTACACCCGATTCATTCCTCCATTTCCCCCCTGTGAGTTATGTAACAGCATTACAGCACCATGCTGTGTACAGGCCTGTCCTTTAGTCCTTTAATGAGCATGACATTTGATGAAGGAAGCTTCTTAAGGATTTACTCTACCAATCTTGGGTTCGTCTGACGCAAACGTATGCTTCTATAAAGCAATATCATCAGGCAAGGCATAACTATTTTATGAGATAGCTCTGGCAGAGAACTCATTCACAAAATTCTTTATTCAGGAGCAACGTTTGATGTATTATGGATACCGGTAAGCAGCATAATTCAGATGATTCATCTCCTTTTACTTGTGGTATGTTAAAAAAAAATCATGTTTAGGCTCTCAGACTTTTATTTTGACTCCGGGCCAGACATGGATTGTTTATCCTCCCTGCTAGCTGGGTGGAAATAGAGGAGGAATTCTAACAGTCAAACGCCAGATATCTGCTAGACGATCTTATGGACCGGGGATCGTGGGAATCAAGGCCTTAGATAGTAGTACACTCTATTTTCCTTCTGCTGGGTTTCTTTAGATTAGGTTTAAAGGCTATAAATGTCACCCAGGTGTGTGTGGGGGCTGCAGCTGAAACGCTACCAGTCTCTCTATGCCAGGTAGCGTTTGTTTTCACCACCGTGCAGTCTGTTGACAGTGGGAATGTGTGAAAGAATCAATACATGTATGCTAATTTGTCACCCTTGTTTTTCCTGCACATAATGACAGGCACTTCCTGACATCATGACAGGCTAACAAGAATCCAAAATAGATATTTAGATTTGCCGCACTAGCAATCTAAAATTAGTGGTCTGGGTGGTCAAGTTTGTTTCTTCTGTTTATTTTGTTTTTTCACTGAGACCCGTCTTTAAGTGTGTATTCTGTAGGATGAATAGGGAAGGGAAGTCTCCCGTGCTGGCTGGCAAGCCTTACTGTGACGGTGAAGGCCATCTTGTGACCAATGTGATTTAGAGCTGCTTTTCAACTCAGCAACATTTCTCATCAGCTGAATCAACACATCTCTTGGGAGAGAACAGGGTTAAAAAAACAACTAGCAAGGGCTGTTTTTGTCCCATGCAACAGGCTCCTGTCCCATATGAGTGGATGCTTAAATTTAGGCTTGTGCAAGGTCTTTTTTATCTGTACTTAAATGATTAATTCTGAAATCTGAAATGCATCATTCAACAACTGCATATCAATGTCTGTGGTAGCATTTAAACTACTGACTTAAGCTACCCAGTACCATAATTTGTTTGAATGTTGTGTTATCCATCATTATGAATGAGTCAGGGTTACTTTTCAAATGGGAGTTTCAAATCCTACACCCTTCTCTAGAAAGTACAGATGTGTGTGTATACTAGTGTGTTTGCTGTGGGACTAGTTTGGTTGTTACTGTACATCCATTGGTTGGCATCAGGGATCCCTAGAGAGAGAGTAGGTGCTGTGTCCTACTTTGGTTTGCCACAAAGGATGACACAATGAGTGCCCGAAAGTCTACACAAACACAAAAAAGTATTAGAAAGTCAATTCATTATACTGGTCTGTAATTTACAGCCTATTTGACGCTATCGGAACGGTCCTGCAGCTGCTGCAGTAAACTCCACCCAGCTGGTACTCCAAGCAGGTTAAAACAAACATTATTACCCAGGTATGTCACGATCCCAGAGATGGTTATTGATGTGTGCTATATTCCAGGTCTCAGGATGCTGTCAGGGGGTGTAGTACGCTGGCAGAGTCTGGGGGTGGGGGGGCATGGAGACGGTGGTGGTGCTGCTAGTTGTGTGCATCAGGAATCAAAGGCCTCCATTGTTGGAATGAGAAGCAGATGTTAGCGAGGAATTCTCCTGACTGCAGCACTTTTTTCTTTTTTCATGCCTGCGCTTCGAGTGTTCCCTCCCTCTCTCCCTCTCTCCCTCTCTCCCCATTTCTATACAGCCCTTCTGCGCTGTTCTCTCTCTCTCTTCTTTCTACGGCTTGACATGCACTATACTGTGACAGTCAAACTTGTCAAACTCAGTCACCGTTCCAGCCGAGTCTATATCCCTCCTTCTCCGTACAGGGGGAGTTTGCTTTGGCTCAGCTGTCACCTTTAGTTCTGCAACAGTTAGACTTAGAGGCACTCCACCCCTCTGATGTCAAACAAGAAGCGAGAGAGAGAGAGGCTTCGTTGTGACAGCGGCCCTCTCTCTGTCTCCCAGTGTGGGACTTGGTGTCATGCCTGCCTCTGAGGCTTGCCACGTTGACAAAATCTCTTAGTCCTGCCGTTTCGGGCTGAAAGGCGGGAGGAAGCAGACCTTGGATGCCTGTTGTGTGTGTATGTGTGTTGCGTCACTCTTTGCAAGGCAGTGAATAGGGCAGGGATTAAGGTTGAGGGTATGCATGTTTTCATTGCAGCCAATCACTATACCAGGTGTAGCTAGTCTTTGGATGTATAGCTGGAAGGCAGCACCAGTAATTGAATTATCCAACCCTCTCTCTCTCCCTTACAGAGTGTTTCTGGTGCAGCTTGTGTAAAGGAATCCACCCTTTCATCTAGGGAAGCCTGTGGTCATCCCCTCATGGGTAGACCAGACAGACGTAACACAATAGGCCTTTTAAAATCATCGTGTGTTCACTGGCTGCACTGAGTCGTGTCTCCTCCTCCCCGTGCCAACCCGAAACAGGCGTCCGCTTTCACCATTTACGTTCAACATTGCAATAAACATCACTGTAATGTTCATGAACTATTTGGCGTTTTGCTAATAATTTATTTGTCTCAGTTGAAACATCTTCAATAGTGGTCTTAGAGCTACAGTAGATAAGAGGGTGAGAGTCTGGAGTCTAACTGTCATTCTACTCATTATTCACTCATCCTAGATAGATAGATAGATAGATAGATAGATAGGTAGGTAGATAGATAGATAGATAGATAGATAGATAGATAGATAGATAGATAGATAGATAGATAGATAGATAGATAGATAGATAGATAGATAGATAGATAGATAGATAGATAGATAGATAGATAGGTAGGTAGATAGGTAGGTAGGTAGGTAGGTAGGTAGGTAGGTAGGTAGATAGGTAGGTAGGTAGGTAGGTAGGTAGGTACATGTAGGTAGGTAGGTAGGTAGATGTAGGTAGGTAGGTACATACATGTAGGTA
>CABFOS010054160.1:0-10678 GCA_900660315.1 Diretmoides pauciradiatus | reverse complement strand
CACCATGATGAGGATCTTCTTCCAGGGCCTGTGGCTTCGAGGCTGCCCTGAGCAAACCGCCTCTCTCAGCAGCTTCTCAAGACTGTGCATGTCTGATACGCGCACGCACACACACACACACACACACACACGCACAGAGAGAGAATGAGAGTGAAAGAGAAGAAGGGTGAGGAACTGAACAATTCCAAGTCTGTGCATTATAGGTATAAAAGAACAAACATGGTAATAATAATAGAATGAAAGCATACATAACTTATAGGTATATCACATTGAATACTACATCTGCTATACACAGTGTAGGTATATAGCACTGGACAAATCACAGCGTGCAAAGTCTCAATGCCAACAATAATCATTTCCACAGGGCAGGGCACTGTACACAAGGCCCTGCTTTATCTGCCAGAAACACCTTCCACAAACTACAAACAGGAAATACCTCCACAGCAGGCGGCTAACGAACACCTGCAATGTCTGTATCAGATAGGATTACCAGCTGAGCTAAATATGGGTTTGGCCTAAGGTCTCTGCAGTGTGGGGTCTGGGTGGTTGCTTACAGCCACAATGTAATAATAATGGAAATCGGAATTGAAATTTGGTTTTCTGCAAAGTACTTCCTCGGTGGCGTCATGTAATTGTTAGTTGTCTTATTATTACTATTAAGTTTTACCAAGATTGCGGATTGTCAGCCAGCCCAGTTTTCATACAAATAATAGTCTGAGATAATAATATATAATAACTATTACAGACGTCAAGAATTACCAAAAGAGCAGACTCTGGAGGGGGGCGGCGGTCGGTGGTCGGGGCTGGACCAGCTCAATCTGCTCTCTTGGTAAATCTTGACCACCAATCAATTGGCGGTAAGCCCCACCCCTTTCCCTTTCTTTAACTTTTCCCCCCTTCATAACTTCTGAATCATAGGCACAGAGAGTTGGCAGACGCCCTTGCCCTTCCCTGTTCTTTAATGCTTTGTATCTTTTGAATGATTAGTCATAGGGAGTTGGTGGACGGCTCATTGGTGGACGACTCTTTTGCCGATTGGATGAAAACCTGCAGTTTGTTGGACCAGACACGACTCTGGCAACTATGCTATGACTACTATCATTACCACGACTACAACTACCATCACCATTACTACTACTATGAAGTACCACTTGGACTCCTGCTACTACAAATTCTTAATTGCAGCTACATCTAATGGTTATAATCCTCAATTGCAGGTGTGCCACTTAACCAGCAGATGGCAGTATTGAATAGCTGAGCGTATCACTGACAGTGTGAGTGCAGTCAACACACTTCACAGCTGAGCACTGAGTGAACTTCTCTAAGACTCTGCCATAGATGATTGACATCACCTCCAAAACAGCTTTACTTTGTAGTGCCCACAGCTTAAACAATTCTTGAAACTTAATAGTGCAGAACAAATCAAGCCATGGCCTGAAATCAGATATATAACTACGATCAGGACGATGGGTAATCTTTGCTTCTACAAATGCTACTAGTTCACCACAAACATCAGACCAACCTTCTCCAACCACTGAAAGAATGACAACAGAATGCATTTAAACTATTTTGCACACGAAAGCTCTACAATGTAGAAGTGGGCAAACCAGTTGACCTAGTCTAGTATGAAATTCCATCTCTCCCCACAGCCAGGTAGGCCAGAACATCATCACAATGCTACCCAGACATTGTAGACATAGTTCTGCATTGAAAAACTATCACTATGCAGCACTGTGTTTGTTTATTTTTTGTTTAAATCATTACTCCTTCTTTTGTGGAGTGGTATATCCCTCTTAGCAAACAGAGGCCTTGGACTGATAAGAGTCTGCAGAACGCCCAGCGCCGGAGCTAGGGAGGCCGGGAGGGGTCAGCTAGCGAGGTGCCCGAGGGCTCGTTCTCTCAGATGCTTGGCCTCTGGGATCTGCTGCGAGGACCCTTAACTGACTCTGCTTGTAACCTGTCAGGACACATTTGCTGCCAGGTAGTTTGGCTCATTTCTCCTGCAAGAGCGAGAGATGTTTCCAACGCCGGCACACCGAGTAATATATTATTCATGCTCAATCTTTTTTTCCTGCCTTTCGAAGGAAATTGACAATATAATAGAAGAGAAAGGAGTAATACGTAACAATCCGTGACATTTTCATATAAATAAATGTCGGTTCTGCTACTCGCTCTCGCCGATTGATATAACGCAACGGTGATTCAACCTATATCCGGTTAATTTGCTGTTCCAAACACCCGGTGACGGCCGTTCCTCTTGCACACTTGGAAGTAATGCGTTTTAGGTTCCCGGCAGCAACAACAGTATAGAAAATAGAAAAGGAAAATAGAAGAACTCGGTACAGTAGTTACCATGAGCGATCGTGGCTGAACAGACCACAAACAGAGGGGTACCTACAGAAACTCAAACTTCATCAACAGAAAAGTAAAAGGGCGAAGGCCTCACACAGCGTTGTACTCACTGTTGTGTTTGAACACCCGGATGGTTGCTCCCGACAATCTGGCTCCCAAGATGAGAGACGTGTGATTCAGCTCATCGCTCAGTATCAAGCAACCCTGGAAACAAGCAGAGGGCAAGGATTTCATTTCTAATTTCTCCTAAATTCCCATGTAATAGCTGCAGTACTGTTAAGCATTACTGAGACCCTGTGCACATTTCTAAAAACGTCACATTCTCATAAATAATTAGAACTCAAGCGTACACATTAAGACTGTTCATTTAAAAAAAGACTATGACTGGCATCCTCAGAGGACATCTTCACATTTTGCACAGATTGATGTATACTCGGGTAAGACCACTGGACTCTCCCTCTGGTTCAAACAATTAAATTACGGTGACATTACAACTCGGAAAGTTTGGTTTAATGGATTAACAAAAAGCTGTTGTGAAAATGAGATTTAATGCGGTAAGAGTGAGATCAGGTGACAGCAATATATATGGATAAAAAAATCAGGACGCAAACAAGTCCAGCCATTCCTCGATAATCTCCCTAGTATATTAGCATATTTGACGCTGAATGTCTAAGCAGGTTGAATGACTTCTGGCGGTGTGCGTGCTGACACTGTCTCCGTGCCACATCCCCTCAGCCTGGGCTCCAGCTGGCCGGGTCCCTCGCCTACCAGCAGCTGTCACTCCACTGTAGCTCTGCCCGGCGAGGGGTCGCCCAGCTCGGCCTGTCACCGTAGGATAGGGTTGGTGGTCCATACTACCAGCCCATACGGGGTTACTACGGCGGCCCTTCAAACGGCCCCGAGGGGCTGCTACACCACTTGAGCTGCATAAACGACCCCGTTCTCGTCACTTAAACCCCCCAAACCCCGCGCGCCCTCCCCCCTCCTCCTGTCCTCTCCAATCAGAGATCGTCGTGCTGTGCGTTGCCCCTGGTAACCCATGGCTGTCTGTGGTGAGCTAGACTGGTGTGCCAACAGGCCAGAGTGTGGGTAATCATACCCTTGAGTGGTGCTCTTAACAATGCCTGCCCTTCCTTGTCTATGTGTCTGAATGTAGCTATGCGTGCCCAGAGCCTCCTCTTGGCGACTGTAATGTTTAATTAGGATTTTAATTAATGGGGGTGGGTCGGGAGTTGTTAGCAGCTGAGTTTAGTTGACTGTTGCTCATTAATTTAGGCCATATGCAAGAGGGGGAACAAAAGCTAGGCTAATTACATTAATTTATGCTACGCTGTGAAACTCCCGCCCATGGAGTAGGATTTCCTTTGCGACCTTTTGTGTGTTTTAATCGCATACCTTGCCGACAAGTGCTGGGATGTTCATGGAGTTGGTGGCAAAACCCATTCCGAAGGTCATGGAGGATTCTACTCCGAGGAAGTCGGCCACAAGTTGCTCCAGCTCTTCGTGGATGCTCAGGTTCCCTACAGAAATCACACAAAGTACAGTGACCCACACTGGCGAGAATGTTGGTTTATCTGACAGCCTTTCAGACTCGGTCGCTCAGTGAGGTGAATGACCGCCTCCTGTTACAGTGAAAGGAAAGAGACTACCTGCGAGCCACATATCAGTGCCTTTCACTCTCTGGGGATTTGGAGAGATTTATAAAGATCGAAGATGTGGTAAATTTGTAATTTAGTTGAACTATCCTTTTTCTTCCAAGGTAATATCGAGGCAATGAGTCTTGCACTGTCTAAAATGATTCTGCAGCACAATTTGGGGCCCGGGCAGTTGGTTACGACCCCCTCTGACAGGAGTGGGCCAGAATTCATTTAGAAAATTGATCAGATTGTAATCTGCCCCCTGACATGGTGTTTTTCTATTTTGTGCAATAAAATTGGGATTTTCTGACATCTCCGGAGTGCTTTCCGTGCTGCCCTCCTAGTCAGCTGATAAAAACGAATTACTGGTATAATTGTGAGCCACAGGGAGAGAGAAAGGCAGTGGAAGGTTCATATATATCTTTTATTTCTGCTGGCTCGGGGCAATGGTGTAGTGCTGAGCAATATATTATAACACATTGCTGCAGTATAGTCTATTGAGGCAAAAATCACTCTAAACCTTCAGATAAGATATACATAACCTACTAGGAATGCTACCAGTCGCTCTCAATGACTGTAAATATTACAGACGTATCCACTTTCATTGCAAGTTTCAGTTTGGTTTACCGATGACTTGAAACGGAAAATGGTTTGGGACAGGGACGTGGGTGGCTTTCAAGTGTGGGGGGGGTACCAGTGTGAACTCTGTTAGTTATTTCCTGTGTTATTTCCTTATGTGTCTAGAGCTAGATTTTAACATCTGATTGTGAGAGCACGGCGGCAATCAATGCCTATAGCAAGCAGCAAAAAGTGCATTCATCCCATATCAAGGAGCTGATAATTGATGAGAAATATTAACAAAAGCCACAAAGGACGGCATTGTAAGGCTTTCGGGGAGGAATGGAGAATGGGTATTGAGTGGTGTGTATAAATACATACTGCACTGAAGCAACCCTCTCCTTGTGGTGTTTCCCATTCGGTGCTTTCAATCAGGCTCTGCGCCAAGCCAAATCGATTCATACATTTCCTCAACCACTCAGGCTCACATCCCCTGCCGGCACGTGCAGCTTTTTTAATCAGACTGCACTGGCATTCGCTCTCTTTATAGGACATTTTACTCAGCGGTGGCTTCACAGGCCTGCCTCCTTATTGATATGCTAACCTCATATGGACGGCTTTGGCTCCGGATGCTCTTAAAGGTAACAGAGAGCGGAGTCCTCGTTAGACCTCGCTCCCTCCGGTTAGCTGGAATCAAATGGTAATCATGGCTCTCATATGGAATTGCTTAAACTTAAACTGTCCTCTGCATGACCAAGTTCACCTTCCTGCTGACCCAATCATCGACGCTTGTTGACAAGAAAGCCATATTACTACTGCCAAGGTTGGACACCGAGGCTTCCGGCCGTGGGGAGACAGTAAAGATTGCATTTACGAAGCTCAGAGTTAAATCTTTTACTTTAGTGTGCACCCATGACAGAGATTTTCCCTCAGAGGTTTTACAACCCGGTAGCCCAGCCAGCAGAGTTAATCATTTCTATCCTCACCCTTGACAAAGTGCTTTAATTGTAGCCTGATTAGACAAATGTAGCATTCATGCCTTTTTTAAAACATGTAAATATGCATGAGAGCCTCACTATTATTCACAGAATTAAGCTTTCACTACTCTGCACTGCGTAGCTACACTGGTTAGCTCTAGGTAACTTGTCATACCTTTAAAAACACGTTTAATTTCTGTTAATGATTGTTTGAAAAGTAGCCCAAGTCCATTAGGGTCCATAAATGTTTGAACGAACACACACACACACACACACGCACACGCACACACTGTAGCTGAGTTGAACTTCCACATTCATTTTCTAAGAACATGTCTACAATGACTTCCCCAAATTCAGGGCTGTCAAACCGTCTAATGTGAGAACAAAGAACAGGGTGCTCATTAGTTTCCCCATCTCACCGTCTAAACATGGAACAAACCCAAAAAAAAAGTATTCACTTCATTCCCTTTATGCCCTTCGGCTAAAATCACTTGCTGGAAAAAAAAATCTGTTCAGTTCACATTATCCACGCTTCTTTACCTTAAAGTTATAACATTTCCTTTGTAACTTGTTTGGATGTTACCCGTCTTGCTCAGAAATTGATTTTAGTGTGCAGGGGGTCAAATACAGATTGCATTTAATTCCAGTGCCTGAATTAAATGCTAAATATTAATTATCATCCTTCCATCATTATACAGTATGTGAAAACACACAAAGTGTAATTTCAGTGCTTTATTCTGTACTCAAAGGAATTGGATGCACTCTCTGTACTCTCAGATATTATTGTGGGAGAACTCAACTTGAATGGACTGAACTTGATATGGTATTGTTGGACCATACACCTTAAAGTTCAATTGCAGTGCACCAAAATAACCTAATATCAAATACTGTAGCGGCTATTTTGTAAGGTAACCACAGATGAAAAACCAAGCGTATGAATACGTTTGGTAAATATTCTCTTTTCATTTTGATTGAATGATTGAGTATTACATTTGATTCAAGCGCAATGGAAATCGCTGCATGTGAACTGAAACATGGGTGATGACGGCGACGGCGTCACTGCTCAAACAGAGACACTGGGGTATTTAATAATTGATGCTTAATAAGGTCTCGCGGGAGAGTCGCTTGTTATTCCTTAAATCTCTCAGTGAGCCAAAAGAACCCCACTGAAAAACAGGCCCATTTTGAAAGTGGAATAAACATAAATAAATCACATAAATGAATAATGGATGGTGTGGCGGGGGGCTTTGTACTTGCACTCTGACAAGCATATACTGTACATGACTAATGATCACATGCACTTTTATTCCTCTGGTTACCTCTGTTCTTGTCCCAGAGGTCTTTCAAACCTCTGGGATCGTGCAACACTTAACCCTGTATGAGCTGTATACCCTTTCACCTCCTCGGCAGATACCTCGGAGCGGGTGCCATAAACTAACGCCATCACCGACGATAGATTTCTCAAGTTAGACGTTGCTAAACATGTGACCAGCTCAGTCACTTCCGTCGTGGAGGACTGCTTAGCCACACAGCCAGGTTCTGACCTGTGAACACAGAGCTGAGCAGAGCATCCGACTGCATTACAGCGATGTTGGGATGCTGGTTGATCAGGTGAGGATCCTGGCCCACGCAGGCACTTACACACAGGTTAAAGTTCAAAATTCATCCGTAGCCATGAGTCCCACTTCAGTTCCACTCTGTCCTAACGCTGCCGTTGCTCAAATTCTTCTGCGGCCTGTTTCATAACGTTACTTTACACCATGACACTATTTCCCCACTGCCCTCTGTGGACCAGTAATGATCTCAGCTTATGCCCAACAGTACATAATTTAAGAAAGGTTGAATAATTCATGTAAATCTGCGACCAGTGGAAGATAATTAAAGATTCGGGCAGTATAATTCATGAGAAAGATAATAAACGATGGCGCATGTGGTAAAAGAGACGGAATTTGGTTTGTAGTTTGATGCGCAGCCTTTTCAGTCACCAGGGTCTGGCAGAGTGTGTTTCCTTTCACAGATATACAGTACGTATAAAGCAGCACTTTAAAACTAGGTGAAATAACCCCCACCGCACAGCACTTTGGACTTGAATTAAATGGATATTTTTCTCTCTGGACTTCAGATAAAATGGATGTCCTTGCTGAAAGTATCTCAAGAGGACAAGTGGCTCCACAGAGCACACTGAAGAGAGAAACCATAACCCATTTAAGATTGCGGGGAACAGTTTTTTCACGTTCAGAGTTGAAAGCTGACCGCGAACTCACCCATTTCCTGCCTTGTGCTGCAGACCCCAAGGCCGTACCGGTGCGTTTTGTTTGCCACAGTTTTCAGGAAGTCAACGTTGTTCTCAGCAAACCCAAGGTAGTTGTACGAGCCCATGTTGATGACATTGTCTATCGTCTTCCCAGTTAACCTGCCGGTACGTAAACATTAGTCGTCACTTCACATTCTGCTGATGACAGTTTAATCTACAACCACCCACACAGAGCCTGCATTAATTACATGGTATTAAGAGGAATCAACATTCAGTGGCCAATTATTTACTTCATCAGAGGACTGCTACTGTACTCATGAGAGGCTCAATTAGAACAATGTTTGTTTTATACAAGGTGAATACCAGACTGTAAGCTTAAGCTGAACGTGTTATTCCTACTTCCTGGGACACTTTGGAGTACATAATCAAACATTCACAACTAGCCAGAAACAAGAGAGTGTGCCAACATATATGTGATGCCACCCCAGTGTAAAACACCACAGGCAATAAACTGGAAAGATATGGAACGTGTAAATGTAATAGTATCCAGGATCAATTTCTTGAGATCAGGCACGTTCTTCGCTGGGATGTGAAAGTTTATGTGAACATGGTCAGTCTTCCCATCACTGTCAAGAGATTACCTCCATGCCATCAGCATGAGTTTTTTAAAGTAATTTGAAGAGGAGCGCTCCATTTTCATCAACTGACCCACTTCTCACAAAGCTGCACGCCTCTACCAAGCCCATCTTACATGCCTCTTCTCCCATTCACCGGAGATCACATTAAACTTTATTATGCTTACATGTTAATATCCCCACCTCAAACTCCTCCCACAGCTCTGTTCATATTCCTATTCCCATTCTATGCCTATGGCTCTGCTGTGCAGGAGGCTGGTCTCTTTCTTGCTGCGTCCAGCCCAAAGGTATTATCATATCCATCCACAACACCTACCTGCATGCAATAGTCAAAATATTAGACCCTTGATTGCCTAGTTTCTAGTGCTAGAAGTGAGTTGAGGAGATTCACAAAGATTTATTGGAAGACTAACACGTGTGAAATCTTAAATTGAGTAGCACATATAAATGCTAGCCTAGTTAATCGTGCATAACTGAATTACAGTACCTGAATGTCCAATTGTAGTCGTCAGACACCCTCTCCATCAAGTCAAACACAGGTCCTGGCAGGCTGCATATGGGACGGTTCCAGTTGTCTCGTACCCTCATGTACAGGTTACGAGTGTAAAAGTTCTCAAAATCTTGATAAAGCGGTACAAAATCCTGAGAGCAGAGGGAAACATATTCAGCCACACGAGGCCAGGTGCATGGGGCTTGTGTGTCAGTAAGTGATTATGAGTGATGTATTAACTCTTTTTGCTTAGTGAAGTGGTTGATAAAGCCTCTAGAGAATTTAGAGAGAGAGTAGGAACGAGTACTTTCTGAATATTGATCCCTGACAACAGTGCTTGAAGAGCTCTTCGAGCACTGTTGTCTCTGGCTTACCAAGCACGATGAGAGAAATATCTTGTTTCAAGGTTGGAGCTTTTTGATATAAGTACAACAAAAACGCTGCAAATACTAAAAACATAACTGTGTAATTTCTGGATTTAATAGGAAATGAAATCTAAAGCAGCGTTACGCCTCCTATTTGACAGTGCTGAGGCCTTATCGAGAATCTAATAGCATGGTAGCACAGAAGGGAGTTGAATCCACTGAGAGTTAATTAGGGCGTCAACAGATATTTTCTGCTGTGCCCTGTCTCACCCATGGCAACATAAAAGTGCACAGAATCATGAAAGCAGAAGGCAGAGGGGACAGCGCTTAACCGCAAACATTTTCAATAATTGGGGACAAAACAAAATGTGCTGACACCCTAGGAATGCACGCACGCTGTATGCCTGCTGTCTGTGTATGTATGTGTGTATACGTACAGTATGTCTGCATTTGTATGTGTGTGTTGTGTGCATGTTTTACCCACCTTCTGCTCCTCTCTCTCCTGGGCGAGGTGGCACTTCTCTAGGCCCACAGCTCTGAGGAAGTCTCTGAAGTATCCAAACAGGGTAACGATGCCAAATCCCAGGTATGTGCAGACAGCCACATACATGGGCGCTTGTTCAAACGTCTCCTGTCTATGGTGCCTGGAGGCAACTCCATTCCCTGGGCCATTTTTCTACACAACAAAAGAACCCACATAAGCTGGCTTGCATGATAGCTGAGACAAGAGACAAACAACAATGTTGGAGTGAAGGTGTCAAATGAGTGATTGACATTCGATTAGTGAACACATCCATACAGTTGCACTCAAAGGAGACAGTAATCTACTGTCAGTGCACTGTTATGCTTTTTGCAAAACATTGGACCACAAATACAACACTGATGGTAAAAGTGAAAGTAGTTAATTTGAAGGGTCAGTTGGTAAATTCAACGAAGGATAATTCAAGATGGAATGAAGCAAGATGAAACTCCAGTCATGCTGAATATTGTGGAAATATGTGGTTGTTAAAAACTGTTAATAGGGCCACCGATACAACTTATAAAACCAGTCCCTGATGACAAGGATGCAACACCATTCTTCCATTGAGAAATTTAAAAAAAAGAAGTGTCTGGCGAGACGGCCATGCACTGTGATTCACTTCCTTTTCATGCCCATATAAACCATTCAGTGGCATGTAGATTGGGGTCAAGGATGGAAGAGACCTCATCAGGAAACAAAAACATCTTCACGGGGAGTTTAGCCATTCATTCATTTGTAATAATAGCAAACTCCAGAATGCACCACTAGATTCTGAATGTCATACATTTACTAGTTGTAAAATATGTAAGCATAATCATTTTATAATAATAATAATAATAATAGTGTTGTCACTTGAAGCAGTTACAAATGGTCCTTAAATGTTTATTGTG
>CABFOS010054133.1:2500-10051 GCA_900660315.1 Diretmoides pauciradiatus | reverse complement strand
CACAGAAACAAGAGACAGATACTGTATAGAGAGGTAGAAAGAGGCTGAGAGAGAGGAAACAGCAGTGGCATACTACATGGAAACAGATTCTACTAAATGTTCATACAGCAATACTGGTTCCCTGTAATCTGATAAGCTAATGATGCAATTGTGTAAATCTCCAATCAAATCAATCATTGAATATAGACAGAGAGAGAGAGACACAGACTCATGCAGGGTGAGGGGGGCATGGGCACATGGACCGAAGCTCTCCCATCATTCCTTTCTGCTTTGATAATATCCCAATAAGTCCATACGGACCCGCACTCTGGCACACTCCACCATTACGGCCACAGAAAGCCTTCTGTTACTGGTTATGCCTCACAAATTGAATTTGCACACTGAATAGTTCTGCTGGGACGTGCCAGATGCAAGGATCTGGATAAACATAAAAGCACTCAGGGCAGCTGTGTGTTTATATGCCAGCGCAGAGTCCAGGGAAGGTTTTAGTGGCGATGCACAGTCTTGTGCTCGTTTCCACGGTGGAAATAAACTAACCTGCATGGCAATCGATTCATTACTTATGTTATGATGGTTTGGAGTGCAGCTGGAATGTACTTTTCTCTGCCACAATCTATCACTCCGGTATTTGATTTTCCTATATTAGGTTGGTGATTTATAGACACTAGCATAGTGCGGCTCAGGTTGTTTCGCCAAATTAATGAATCCTGAGACGTTCAAGGCTCAGTACTGGTCATATCATTAGCAGGGTCATTAGCATATTCAGACCTGGGAGACTGACAGTGGTTACATAATGTGACTCTCTGGAGTGTCGCTAGCAGGAAGCTGACTGGAAGCAAATCCTGTCCCACAAGTCAGAGACGTCTGACATAGACTTTGTCTGCAGGAAATGGACCTTGGTTTAATGCTGTTAACACAAAAGCATGTAGGGAATGCAACAAAACAATTACCCTTTATTATATTACACTCATTTGAACACTCCCGATAGCATCAAGACACGCTCTCGGCCAGCCCCCCTTCTCCCCCACGTACCACAGAGCACTGACAAAGGCTTTGTGTACAGTAGCTTTCCATCTAAACTCAAAGGTGATTTGGAAGCCCCTTGTCAGATCTTATCCACTGTATTTACTTTTACAGATTGTTTTCATGCTTGATTCAGATCATATGCACATGTTTCTGATGTTACTGATGTCACTGGGCATTGTTTCCCATTGTGAGGACAATAAAGCACTAATAACAAGTGCTACTGCTACTACATGAAACACATATGGAGATGGGGCCCCTCGGGTAGCAGTAGGGCCTATATTCCGCTGCCTACCAACCCTGAGGTCGCTGGTTGGATCCTCAGGGTTGCCACCGGCTTGGCCGAGTGTTCCCACAGGCACAGTTGGCCGAGTCTGTGGGTCGGGAAGCCGGTCAAGGGGATTTGTCCTGGTCGCTGCACTAGCGCCTCATACATGTTGGTCGGGTGCCTGTTCAGCGGGGAGCTGGACTGGAGGTATAACGTGTTCCTCCGCACGCGCTACGCCCTCCCGGCGAAACTCCTCGCTGACTGGTGTAAAATCACATGCATCGAAGGAGGTGTGTGCTAGTCCATACCCTCCCCAGACTGACAGAAGGAGGTGTGTGCTAGTCCATACCCCCCCCAGACTGACAGAATGAGGTGTGTGCTAGTCCATACCCCCCCCAGACTGACAGAAGGAGGTGTGTGCTAGTCCATACCCCCCCCAGACTGAGAGAAGGAGGCGTGTGCTAGTCCATACCCTCCCCAGACTGACAGAAGGAGGTGTGTGCTAGTCCATACCCCCCCCAGACTGACAGAAGGAGGTGCAGCAGCGACCGGGACTGCTTAGGCAGGGGGAATTGGCCGTCTATATTGGGAGTAAACAGGGGAAAATCCGACAAATAAATAAAAAAGAAAAAGAAAAAAAGAAGCACATATTGAGACAACGTAGAAATTGTCTTAGCACAGTCAGTTGACTTTCTTTGAATAGGTATGTGTCACAAATGTAAAATAGATTAGGTTTTATAATGCAGTAAGGCTTTCACCATCGATATGTGCTTCCTACACATACAAAGTCATTTGTTCTGGAGAGAATAAATACGGAATTGAAGAAAACAAATGTGACTTTTCATTAACACGACACTGGGTTAAGTGAACTTTTGCTTGTGTGTGAGGCACTAGGATGAGCACCGTGGGCCACATCATCCAATTCAAAGTCTATTGGTGCCTTTTTTTACCTCCCTCTATACAGATTTTTTCTTTTCTTTTTTCTAGAATGAGCGTCAGGAGTCAGGAGTACTTTTCACATAGAGGTTTCCCACTTCTTGACCTGTGGCTAGCCCACTGCTAAGTGCTCACCTGCACCCTGCCTTGAATAAATATTCCCTGTGGTTTCTGGGAACGCCTGGCTCTGACTGCTTTACCAGACTGGAAGGGTGCAAAGTTGCACTCTAGCTTCAACAACTTAGGAAGCAACTACTTAGCATGAGGGAGAATGTGAGCTATTCTGGCGTGGGTAGACCACCTACCCTCAGTCTGACCTTTACATAAGGGGTTGTATTACTGCGGCGACATCGGAGATTATGCACTTACAAGCTCATTAGAGTGTAAGTCGCCCATGTTTTATACAGTATGTCATCTCAATAGAAAATGAGATCCTTCTGCATCCCCTCCAATATAATTAACTTTATTTGTATAGCACAAATACTCTTACGCATGGCATTCAACTCAATGTCAGCTGCCATAACCTTTTCAATGGTTGCAGACTTTTTCTTGAAGTGTCTCTTTGTCTAATGTGCTCTGCAGTCAGAATGTCCCAGTGCGTCACATATCTTATCTGATGGCTAAATCTTTCTATTAGTTGTTGTCGCTTGAACTCAGTGAATGTGACTGTTCAGAGGAGTATTCATTGACACAGAGTCCTCAAGATTTCACTTATTTGCTCCAAAAACAGTTCCTTATCATTGAACCTAAAATAGCTACTTTTGGACTTGACTGTGATCCTCATAAACACATATGTCATGCAGCTCCTTCAAACTGTTTTCCCCCCCTCTTTTTAACCTGTTTTTATCCAGGGAAAGTTGACTGAGCACATATGTTCAACATGCTACTTCACACTCATAACAACAGCAGTTTTATACTGTTGGCCACCGAGCAGTTACATTAGAGAAATTAGGGGTTAAGTATATTGCCAAGGACGGGGAAAATCAGGCCAAACTAATTTGATTGAAAATATAAAAACCTGCTGTCGGTTGCAGCCTGGCAAACATCACTGGCTTAGTGTCACACTAGTAAATGGCTGTTGAACATCTGTGGCAAACTTTATTTTCTTACCTAGTAAATACATTGTTTTGATTGCATCTACAATATTCTCAATATTGCAATTACAAAATCCTCAAAATGATCTATGATGGGCATGACTGTAAAAACATCTAGAACCACTGTTAAATGATTAGTGACTGCAGGTGGACTAGCTGTCAGCAACATGCACTTGGGGGCAGGGCCAGGTGACAACACTGACCAGGCCTGAGGAGGCGGGGGAACAGGGGCCCTTGGAGGAGCAGGGTTTCTAAGAAGGGGAGAATGTAATGTTATTTGTGTGTGGAGTGATATGGGTGACGGGCTGAGGTGGGTGGAGGGCTGAGGAGGAGCCCATAACAGGGTAAGAATGACTAGTGATGGGGGAGATTTGAGCCAGATGGAGATACTGTAACTTGTCACACACCTGTCACATAATGGCAGAAGGCCTTCTCAAAAACAGACACATATTCCACTGGGTTTCCATCATGCCTTTAGGGCCTTGATAGTCAGGACAACTCTTGCAACGTTGCCCAATCCCATCAGCAATGCTACTCTATTAAGTTAGGGACATCTTGTTGCCAGGAATCATTTAAACAGATTTTTTACACTGTATCTCACTTTTATCAGCTACTGTCGGGAGCTTTGCCAGTCTACACTGCCCAAAACATTCCCAAGGAAATTACTGAGAGTCAATGAGCAACTGGCACGCACGTCTCGGAGGGTTTTTGAGGAATTAGAAACTGTTACTGTATCTCAGCATGCACTTAACGTAGGGACTGCCTATTTTCATATTAAGAGTATCAGCTGCTTCTTTTACGGTTTGGGAGATAAGGGTGCTTTCCTGTTTAGAGTGAGCATTCTTGCATCCCAGATGGAGCTTGTATAATGGCCATCAAATGGACAAAGGATCCAATGACCCAAAGTGACTCACACATCCTCCAACCTTGTGAATCCAATTAGCTAACCTCACCTCTGGATTGGTCGCCATCCAGTGGCACTTTTAGCTTGATTCCCAAACATCAGTAGCTGGTTCTTCCAATCAAATAATGCTTCACTCTTAGATAACACTTAATAATACTTTACTGCATGATACCGTATCTATTTTGCAGAAAGCATGGATCGAGTCACCAAATCAAAGTTGGAAGTGGAGTTTAGACATTGAATATGATTTATACAAACTTGGGAAGCTTCAGTGGAAAATCTTATGTAATGAATAATTTGGTATTTGGTAGTAATGTTTAACATAAACAAACACTATTACAATAAGTGAACAGGGCTGTGTTACTGCTGTACAGTATGTGTATATTATGTGTTTGAGTCTGTGCTTATCCACCTGGACATCTGACCCTTGCCTCAAGCTTCGTTTGAACATTTGAAATGTTTGCTTTGAAGTACAAAGACATGGATTCAAGCTTTCTGAAAACTTTCTGATGACAACAAAGAGTGGTTGTTTCCTCTTTGGCCAATTTCATCTCTAATAACTTTCTGTAGAGCTGCAGGCAGAGTTAACGCAAATGCGTGACATTTTCAAGTGAGAAAGTTAAGACATCTTTAAGTGGTCCAGAATTTAATGGCGTTTTGTGGTCAGACAAGACGGAATGCGCTATACTGTAGCTTCAACAATAACAGAATGCAGACCCCTAGAAAGCAGAAGCCTTCTGTTCGCACTATACGACACAATTAGTCTAGGATTAGTAGAGTACTAGAGTAGAAAAGCACTTTTAGAGGTCAGCAGTTCAGATAACCCCTATAGGCCTAACCTTTCACTGCTAACAGAGACAGCAGATACAGTTCTGGGACAGCAAAAAAAATAAGTAGGCTAGATGGATGAAGAACAATGGCTTGTTTTTCAGAATGCAAAATGGTCAATTTGCTCAACATTACAATTACATCCAATCCTTTGCTATTGATTTACCTGATTGATTTCAATTTGATCAGAAAAGTACTGTATGTATATGATGGCGGTAATTGTGGTAATTGTGGGTCTGGAAATTAGGTCTGTGGGGATTTTGTCCTTCAGCGGCTACTGAAAAATGATGGTGAAACAGGAACAAAGGCACATAATACAGACATGCACAGGAAGGGAATATCAACGGTGACATCCTGTTTGCTTCTTCATTCTCATCAAGCGCTCTTTTTTTTCTGGAAGCGCTTCATCTCAATGTTCTGTTTGAGACCATTATCATTATACTCTTCCTGTTTATCAGCCTCGGTCGTCGTGCTTTCGCTCCAAACTCGGGGACTAATTGTGGTAACTGTCGGAGTGATAACCGGATTATCCGGACAGATCATGTATTCTGGTGGACTCTAGGCTACAGTAGGGGACACAGCAAAACAGCACTGACATCCCAAAGCTGGTACTGTAGGCAAGTTAAGCAAGATCCAGTTGGAGAAATAATCCGTAAACCTCAGTCTGTTTGAACAACAATGTCTGTTCTGTTGAAGACGTTAAAGTTCAAAGCCTTGCAATAATCTGAGGTTGGCCACTTGCTTTTTTAATGTGCTGTCCATGAACATAGCTGCAAAGAATCAGCAATATAACTGACCAATGCTCTTTTCTTTTGTAGGTGTCTTCATCTTGTGTTCCTGCAACAAACTATGAGCTGGTAAGTCACTCTCTCTCAGTGTTCTTGTTCCTGTAGTCATTGCTGGCATCCTTTACTGGTAATGCCCTGGGAATCACAAGGTCCTTCCTGGTGTAGCATCAATACACACAGGATTTGAATTTAATATCAGTTACATTCACTAGACCAACAGATGAAGAATCGTTTTGCAGTTATTTTCCTTGTGGCTGGTGAATATAATGAAGTCTTTTGCCCATTTTAATAATATTCCCTATTGTGGATAGTAGCCTACACATGCAATGATTTTGTGAGGGCAATAAAACCCATTAGCTTGCTATGTTGCCTTATTTGGTACTGGCGTTAGAAGCTGTGTTAGACTTGGATATGATTTGCTCGCACTCTTTTTCTCTGCATGTTGTGTGTTTCAATGGTTTTGGGTACTTGGCAAACCAAAACAAACAACCAGTCGCTCACACAGAAAATATTTCTTGAAACTCTGTTTTTCTTTCATAAAAGCTACAGTAACCAGGCAAGAACATGTTATTATGTTCCACAGATGATTTCTAGATGCCTTCTGCGTGAAGACATCTGTTAAAGATATATAGCACAATGGGACAAACTTTCTGGGCTATGTTAGAGGCGCACTCTTGACCTGAGTTCTTTTGATTTCTGAAATGTAAGCCCCTAGGAAACGTTAAGTTACTATCCCACACTACCAGTGGGCCTCCATTTGGGATAAACATGCACCTCACTTTACATTTTATTTTACCTCTAGTTTGTTGGTGTTAATGCTGCAAACTCATTGCCGATTAGTCTGATTGTTTGGTAGGGTACCAATAGTTGTTTGGATTATTTTATTTTTTAGTGGCTTTTTCATGTTATAAGCTGTTTTCCAAAAAAATCGAAGGATATGTACTATACATTAAGCATGGCTGCAGTATTTACACAGTAATTATGCACACAGCTTTTTTTCTAGATTTGCCAATTGCAATTGTTTCCTTCAATTCATTTAGTTATTCATGTACCGTAGTAATTGCAATTGTACAACTATTTGTTGACTAAAAATGCCCTGTCTCTTGCAGTCCTGGTATAAATGTACATACTACATATCATATCTGTTCTTCTTGGTCCATGCTAAAAAGTAATAGAAGGAAAAAGCCTGGAGGAAATACAAACCCAGGTTATCTCCATCCTGTGACTCCGCTCTCCTTAGCTTGCCAAAGGAGTTGCCCCAGAGGTGCCTCTAGCTGCAGCATTAATGCTGCTGGTTGCTCTCATAAACGCTCATGAGCTAAGATGTAAAACATTCCTTGACGTAACTGTTATACCACCATGGAGGGGGAATAAAACACAAAACAAACCCAACAAACAAAACTAAAAGAGCTAAGTTGCCTTCACACTGTCTGTGATGGGAAAATAAGGCCTATCAAGGCCAACGATGGCCATGTTTTCCAGTAGTGGGAGGCTTGGGCCAGATGGACAATGTGGCCATGGAAAGAACAAGAAGCATGGGAAGTAGATATGGACTGAACACCTGCCATAGTCTGTCGCTCTTGTGTACCTGTAGAGTTATATTGAGCTAGGTTGTTGCACAATATACTGTTCCATGTGCTCCACTGTCAGTACTAGCCTGGCCCTGGATTCAGAGCCTAGGAATGGTCAGAATATCGGAAAACGTTGCCA